>VMKM01001901.1:0-102662 GCA_008360985.2 Macquaria ambigua
CTTATTTCCATCTTCAAGTTTTTCTCTAGAGAGGTTTATAGTGTCCAGAATAAAGAAGTAGCAGTTAAAGTAAAAAGATCAAACATTTGATTATAAAACCCAGTTCACATGGCTGCAGCAACTTTAAAGTGTCATTAAATAAGAAAAGCTAAAAGTTCATGACAGCATGCAGAGGATAAATGGAAATGATATGATGTGGCTAATAATCATCATATTATAAGCCCAGCCATGTCTGACAGTGGGAGTACAGAGCTTAAAAATCATTGAAGCACAAATATCTTGTTATTACGTTACAGTACTGTAAATCTCCAGAGGCTGAAATACAACTGCTCTGTGGAGAACATGTGGCTGTATTAAACACTCTGCCGTTTCATTAAATATAAATGAGTTTGAGATGTTGCTATTGCTTCACATTAACTAGACAAAAGCGAGGCCCAGACTGGCTTCATATTGTAAGAACATACAAGTGTAGTAATACGAGGGCAGATGGTTCACTGGTCCAGCACCATGTTTATTG
The DNA here is from genome assembly GCA_008360985.2 of Macquaria ambigua. Classification (NCBI taxonomy): domain Eukaryota; kingdom Metazoa; phylum Chordata; class Actinopteri; order Centrarchiformes; family Percichthyidae; genus Macquaria; species Macquaria ambigua. The sequence continues at coordinate 518 of VMKM01001901.1, forward strand.
TTAATATTTGTAGCATACTATTCACAAAGAACAGTATGTAGTGATTCAGAAAATAATTTGGTATCAACAAGACATTGCGGTCTCCAATGTGAAGTTGTTGTATCCAGCTGCTCAGAACTGGACGTGTCTTTGGCTAATGTGATGCTTCAGAGATTAAACTCTCATGGTACATCGACTAGACGCAGATAGATGCAAATGTTTGGGCCTTTGGTTTGAAGTTTGGCTGTGTGAACCAGTAAAACTAGAGAATTCTGATACATCCTTACAGCTACTGGATACATTGTATTATGAAAGAAGCTTCTGATTGGCCACAATAACACAAGTTCACAATAACTTCTGCCTGGCAGTGGCGCACCACTCAGCATTCAACTGAGTGAACGAGGGTGTGTGTGTGTGTGTGTGTGACAGAGAGAGAGAGAGAGAGAGATTGGTGACTGTCAGACAGCAGGTAAATGATTAAAGGTAAGTACCTACAATGTCTCCTTCTGTGCCTTAATCCCTCTTTCACTCTCTCCAGCTCTCTCTCTGCTCATCGTCGCCTCTCTGCCTGATTCATATTCGTGAATGACCTGACAATATTAACAATCACTCTATTAAAACCATCGCTTCAAAATGAAAGTGATGAAATCCAATCCATGATTTCAAAGCATCTCTGACAATAACTGGATTATATACTATACAGTAGGAGTCTCTGCTGGGCTGCACTCGAGAATGTCTGTCACTGTCAACACACACTGCTACATAAATAGATAAATACACACACACACACACACACACACACACACACACACACACACACACTGGGCCTACGTTACATATAGTACATATAGTGTGATCTCATCACCATGAAGTCAGTCCCACAGTGATTACATCACATCTCCACTTGTTCGGTCCTCCTTTACCTCAGCTGGATGGTCACTTTATCTTGTCACAATAACACAGATATGAAAGAGGCTGATTCACTTCACCAACAGATGAGAACATTGACAATAATAGGATGGAAAGTATGTTGATAATGAGGAGGAAATGATGATGATGCTGTCAAAAAAAAAAAAAAAAGAGCAGCATGTCAGCACATTTAGGAACTGGCTGTTCTCTCACAGCCAGTAACACCATCAAGATGTCTGTCCATATGACCGTCAATCCCTACAGCCAAACCAAGAAGACACTAAACCAGGCCAGTCATTCTCACTGTTAAGCTGAGTGTCAGTGCTTTGGAGCAGGAAAAGGCACAGATATGGACTGCAGAGACAAACAAAACAGCACATCAGGAAACACAACAACAATCTCATCTCAGACTAAAGAGACAGCAGTTCTGCCCCCAACCTGGTTTCTTCCATCAAACACCAGAGCCACACCAAGAGGAACAGAGGGACTCTGCACCATTACTGTTCACCAGCCTCCCATCACTGTCTAATTAGGGAGAAATCAGTGGAGCCCTAATCTAATTCTGAAGCCCTGTTCTCATTGAACTGCAGTAGGAGCCAGATGTGATGGTGGGCGGTGGAAACCCACGGCCACAGAGGAGAGAAAAACTGAGGGAATGTTGATGTGAGAGAGAGATTCTCTAAACCTCAAGGCTCCATCTTTGCATCTCCATGGTGTGTGATCACCTCAGAAAAGGCAGCCACTGTGTCAGAAATATAAATGTAAAGTGTCTGGCTGAAGAGTGGAGAGCAAGAATTAGGATTGTATCATTTTTTTACACACATAACCCCATTATGAACTCAAACTGAGGCAGAGTGCCAACTTCTACCTCTTAACATAGCGTGTATTATGTCATTCCAACATACAGCAATTCAAAGCACTCTGGCAATAACTGAGATATGAAAGGGCTACATATGACATGTTCCTCTCACTCAGCTCTGGGCTGTAGATATAAATAAAGGAGGTCTTCAACAAGGCTGTGATACTGAGACATATTCTGTGTGCGGCTCATTGTAGAGTCTTACTGTCGCTTTTGACATCCAGTGTACAGGTCAGGAGGTGGTGTCCTCATCACTGCACCCAGTCTCACACACACACACACACACACACACACACACACACACACACACACACACACACACACACACACAAACACACACACACACACACACACACACACACACACACACACAGACTCAGGGTCAAACTGGCCACTCTTACCTGAAAGACAGAGAAAGAGGAGAGCAGACTGTAAATTAAGGTTTCATTTTGAGGTTGCATGTGTTCTTTTGCTCTTCACGCTTCAAATAATGTTTCCCACAAAGACCCACCTTATGTAATTTGTTTGTCAGCCATACAATACTTTCAATGTTGACCCTTTACATTTTGCTGTACTGTGTCTTTAAGGCGCCTCCAAAATAAACAAATGAAGCTAACAGTTTTACAGTTTGCTGATTTGTATGAAAATCCATTTACATTTACTTAATTTTAAACTTCTAATGATTATGATTATGTTCTGCAGGTTATTTGATTTCTCATGAGCACTGATCTAAAGGTTTATTACTGCACTAAAATATTATGGGTCTATCAGTGAGTGTGAGAGTAACAGACACAGATAGTTAACATGGTTTATGACAGACAACACTACCTTTCCTGACATATAACATATAACATCTTGTTCAAAGAACGTATGAAATAAGACTTCTGGCTACCAGTTACCAGCAAGTCCATTTTTCACACATTTCTGATGGTATGGAGGCAGGGCGTAAAAGTAACACAATTACAGCACATCATCGTACACTCCAGCCATCACTCGTTAGAGGACAGAGGTGAGGAGGTATGAAAGGTCTTTAATGCATCTTTTATAAATGTGAAAACCCATAAGTGAGGATAGAAGGATGGAAAATAAAATGCAGTTGTTTTGGCTAAGAGGTAGAAGTTGGCACTCTGCCTCAGTTTGAGGTCATCATGAGGTTATGTGTAAAAAAATGATACAATCCTAATTTCTGCTCTCCATCACATTTGTTCACTTCGTCAAATCACACACAAACGCAAAACTAACTCCTGATAAACCACTTCATCACTTGACAGTGTCTTTAAAATTATGACATTATGTCCTCCTCACTGCGGACAAATTAAGAATCACCATGGTGATGGTGATGTAACTCATTAGTTGTTGCTTCCAAGTAATAAACATCCCACTGAATCCAGGGATCCATAAACACACCAAATGACTGTTTATGTTTTAACCACGGGGAATGTAATACTGCAGATTGCACGGCGTACTGTTGTCATATTGGGGTGTCAATAACATGAGGAGAAACAGCTTTTCTGTGAGTGTGAATATGAAGCTCTAAGCAGCTAACTATAATCTGCAAACATCACTAACAGTGCCTCCACACAGTGATTAGCAGATTCCTACGGTGAGTGTGACTTTCACCTGGCAGGAATCAGGGTCATTAAACGTTTCCCCTCTAAAAAACGCTAATCTAAAGGAAGAGAGAGAACTAACAGGCAGACATAAAGCCAATTTACCACTTGACTGGAAATGTGATAGAACTGAAGTGAGATTAAATGAAAAAAGAAAAAAAAAGATAAATGCAATAATCTCCAACTGTGGTAATTATTATTAAAGACTGACTCATTCATAAATACTGTCATTAGCAGCTAAGCAGATATAACTTCTGCAGACGTCATGCAAACGTACACGGATAATCATGATGAACACATCCAAATTACAAACCTTAAACCTTGAAGGGAAAAAAACTGTAATTATTCATGGCAGCATGAATTATAGAGCTGATACAAACTCAAATGAAATGGTTGGGAAATGTGTGGATTTTAAAGGAAGATAGCATCCTCTGAAACTGTGACTCTGCACACAGCTACACAGGTGTACTAAGAAGAGGTCAGCCCTTGGTTTTCAGAAAATCCTCCCTGAGGCTGTGTGGCTACACAGGCTCGTTGATGCCTTCAGGCTCTTCTGTTGCATTTCAGCTGCTGGTTTTAAGGAGGAAATGAGAGACAAGACAACAGAGTGTCTGTCTGCTATCTAACTCTCTCCATCCCTCCTTAATGCCCTGTTATTTCACTCCTCTGGTTCAGGAATATGTGGGATGTTAAACCCCTCAGACAACCAGTCCCGAAGACAACAAGCCCTGCAGACTCCGGCTGAGACAAAGACATTGTTCCCCTCTCCCTCTGTGGGTAGAGACAGCATCACACGAGGCTGTTCGCCCCAGCTGAGCTGCAGTGTGAGTCTGATGTAAAGATGTTGAAAATCAGAGCTTCACAGTCTGGTAACAAACAAAAGAATCACAGAATAAATCCAATGTTGTGTTCAGAGGCTGTGATGAAGATCAGAGGACAACTGCTCACTAAGCACCCACACACAGCTTAGAGCAAATGAGTCAGTGAGTATTACTGAACTGACAGCAAGTAAAAACTGCTCGTACTTAAGATGATTTATGTTCCTGGTAGACATGGTGTATTTGTTATTTTTAGAGTTTATATGTGGTGCGGGGAGCTTAGAATAGCAGGTCAGGAGAGGTTAAAGAGGTTCAGACTGTTACTGACTGATTAAAATGAAATTCAAGGTGTCAGGTGTGGTGTTGTACACACTGTTCCTAATGGACAGGATTTATAAGCCTAATGCATTCAGTCCACTGGACCTCTGAAATGTTTTAGATGGTTTAGCTGTACGAACGTAACAGAATAGGATCTCCTAAAAATAAAATACAACCAGAAGGAGTATTCTAACTAAACATATGTATATAAACCAAGAAGATCACTAAAGGCCTTTACACAGCAAAGGTGTTTTTTTTTTGTGCGATTAATTGGTTTTAGAAATTCATTTTACAGCTCTTTCAAACACAGCCATAAAAGGGGAGTGGCAATCTTAATCCCAAACTCATCGCACTTTGAAACCTTGAAGGAAATGGGTGACAAAGAGGGGAGATACATTATATTAAAAAAGGATTTTACTCACTACTCAGTCCCACACTCAGTCTACTCGAGAATAGATTATTTTTTTATGAATGCAAGTGACAGACATAGGGTGAGGGTATGTGTTATTGGAGTTGCAGATGTATCAGATCATAACGCAATTCACTTAAAAATACAACTGAACAAAAGAAGGAGTAAATGTTGGCATTCTAAATAATAAGGCAATGGTAGAGGAGATAAAAAAAAAGGAGATTAAGAGATACAGTGAAGAGAATAACAATGGTGAAGTTGACCCAACTATAATATGGGATGCGGAAAGCTGATTGCCAAAACAGCATACCTAAAGAAAGCAAGACTAGAAACATATCAGAAACAGGTAGAAAAGCTGCGCGATCTGGAACTTAAGCATAAAAACTCAAGCGAGACAGATATTCTTCACCAAATTAAAAAAACAAGGGAAAAGATAGATATGTTCTTACTTGGCGAAGGTGAGAAGAAAACAAGATACCTAAAACAGACTTACTATGAATCAGGCTCTAAGGCAACCAGATTGTTAGCCAGACGTTTACCTAAACAACAGACCCAGAATACAATACATAAAATAAGACATCCACAAACTAATAAATTGGTATACGAACCGGAAGAAATAGAGAGGGTATTCGAGCAATATTATAGAAATTTGTATACACAACCACCTTCAGCCGATGAAAATATAATAGAAGACTTTCTGAATTCACTTGACATGTTATCTATAGGGAAAAATCAGAATGAAATCTTAAATTCACCTATCACAGTAAGAGAGATTGAAAGTGCAATTACAAGATTAAGAAAGAATAAGTCCCCAGGAAGCGACAGCTTCCCATCAGAATGGTACAAAACCTTTCGGGGGGAGTTGATGCCTTTACTCTTAGATTCGTTTAATTAGACCCACAAGGAAGGCAACCCTTCTGTATGAAGGGAAATACTGTACTAATTTTAGACCAATATCAATTTTAAATGTAGACTACAAACTATATACCTCAATTATTTCCAAAAGATTTGAGACATTTATGCCTCATATTATTGATGAAGATCAAATAGGATTTATAAAGAACCGCCAAGCCCGAGGACAGCATTAGAAAAACTCAACATATTACAGAAGTACAAAAGAGGGACTCAAGTGCAATTCTAGTAAGTCTAGATGCAGAAAAGGCTTTTGATAGCATCAATTGGAAATTCCTCTATCAAGTACTAGAAAGATTTGGTTTTAACAAAGAGTCAATTGCATGTAGTAAAACATTGTATCAAGAACCGACTGCCAGAGTTAAGATAAATGGAAATCTGACTAACAGGATTAACCTAGAGAGATCTACTAGGCAGGGGTGTTGCCTGTCCTCTGCCCTCTTTGCCATCTTTATTGAACCTTTAGCTCAAGCAATTCGACAGAGCAAAGAACTTAGGGGTGTAGAGGTGGGTGACATGAAGCAAGTCATAGGACCTTTTGCGGATGATGTGGTTGTCTAGGGGAACCTGATATAGGCTTACCTAAATTAATGAGTCTACTGGAATCTTATGGTCAATTCTCAGGATATAAACTCAATGTTTTGAAAACACAGGTTCTGTCTCTGAACTATTCTCCCTCTCAGAAAATTTAAAAAATGTACAATCTCAAGTGGGATTCGAAATCAATTAAGTATCTGGGGGTTACTATCACCAAGGAAACATCAAAACTCTATATAGCAAATTACAACCCCATCAATCAAGAAATTCTTAAAGATATGGAGAGATGGTCCACTCACCCACTGGAGCGCTAGAATATAAATAGTCAAAATGAACATAATACCAAGGCTATTTTACCTGTTTCAAAGCCTTCTGGTGATGGTACCGCAAACCCAATTCATAGCTTGGGATAAAATGATATCACGGTTTATTTGGGGAGGAAAGAAGCCTAGAATCAGATATGTGACTCTCCAACTTACCAAGGACAAGGGGGGCATGGCACTACCAAACATCAGGGTGTATTTCTATGCAGCACAACTCAGGCCTCTTGTATGTTGGTGTAACCTGAACTACACTGCAAAATGGAAAGATATGGAAACACGCATCCAAGGGTACCAAATACAGAGCTTAATAGGAAATAGTAAACTATTTGGGAAAATAAAAAATACACTTGATCCAATTGTAGCACATACACTGGAAAATTGCTTTACTATAGTGAAAAAATATAAATGGGAGACAGAAATTAAAACCCTGAGCTGGGTGGCCTTTGACCCTAAATTCAAACCGGCGACCTACGACATGAGATTCAAATATTGGACATGTAAGGGTATCACAGCTATATGCACTGTGGTTGAAAATGGGGAGTTCCAAAGCTTTCAGAATCTGAAGGAGAAATGTGACCTTGAGAATCAAGATTTTTTTAGGTATTTACAACTAAGGGATTATTATGAAAAGGAGATCAAGTTACACCCTTCCACTGAAGTGAACAAAGTGATGAAAATTATAACCAACGCATACAAACAAAACAAATCGAGAATAATTTCAGGTGGTCTAATGGAATCTAGAAGTAACTCAACTCTCTATATTAAAGTTGAATGGGAAACTGAACTGAATTGTAAAATCTCAGATGATGAATGGTATAATATTTGCAAGATGCAACATACATCCACCAGTTCACGGAAGTGGAAGGAGTTCTGTTGGAAAAATTTAACTCGTTTTTTTTTCACTCCAAGAATCAAGAGTAGACAACTCTCCACGCAGCAACCTTGCTGGCGGCTGCGGCTGCCTACCACACACACATATTTTGGAGCTGCCCAAAGATCGAACTGTACTGGCATATGGTAAGTGAAGTTCTGAAAGGGACTCTTGGGTATGAAATGCCCAGAAGTTATACAGTACTGTACCTTGGTAATCTGACAGAGAAAACTGTACTAAAAGAAGATAAGTACTTGGTTATGGTTTTACTGGCTGCTAGCAAGAAAGCAATTACTAGAAAATGGTATGGAAAGGACCCCCCTACACAAAGACAGTGGCTGGATATAGTAGAAGAAATGTTTGTAATGGAGAAATTGACACATATTTTAAGAATACAAGAAGCCCAATTTGAACAAAAATGGGAAAAATGGACGATGTACAGACTGACTGTGACTGTAAGCATAAGATGTATAAACCCAAACAGCCAAACAGTGATGTTATTTGATTTCTTTTGTTTCTCTTTTTCTTGTTGTTATTGATGTTGAAAGTGTTATTGAAAGAAAATGTAATAAAAAGGAAGTGTCAAAAAAAAAACAACAATTCACTAGTGTCACCTACTGTATAACGAGACACGAGGCTCACACTGACTTTTTGACTGCAACAATCAAAGCATGCTGAATACAGCCCCATTTTAGCTCTATTTACAAGTTGCATTGTGGGACATCAATCAACACCACGTGCAAAAATGGTGCTAATCTCAGTCTGTAAGTAAATTTAAACTTATCATTTATTCTACAGTCATTTATACTGTTAGAATTGTTTATACTCTGCAAAATTGGGACGCGGCACTAGTCTGGTATAGACACATATACAAAGCATGATGGGGTAGAACTGTAAATATATCAGTGTGTATTAGTCTGAGGATGCAGATATGGGGTAAATTGCACATTAACACAGACAGCTGCTCTGACCCGGCAGGATTATCTACCAGAGTTTAGTCTGATCTGACTGTCAGGAGGCGAGCAGGGGACATAAAGACACAGTGAAAGTCCAGCCAGGACTGACAGACTGCAGGAGGCTCAGTTCACCTCCACTGACAGAAAAATGAACAAATCCAAAGCTGAGGTCAGTGTTGTGACATAAAAGGCCACACTGAGTAAAGAAATGGCATTACACAGTGAAAAAAAGAAAAAGAACTGACAGTTGACACTAAATGATGTGTTTATTCTTCTCCATTTTCATTTGATGTGATATCATTTCTAGTAGTCAATGAAGTTTTAATTATTTGAAGGGGAGTATGCTTCTCCAAGGGACGTGGTGCTTGATATATTTTTTGATCATAAAATATGAATGAGGATAGTGATAGTGAGTTACTTGCTACAGTTGCATTTCTAGTATTGATGAAATGGCAAAAACATTAAAAAACGAGCGGGTCAAGATGATCGGCTGATTTTGTTACGAGCTGATTGGCTGTACAGGTGACGTGCCTTACATTCTAAAACCAGTCACTGGCGACTTGACGAGCTAAGTCGCAGGCGACGCCATCAGCCGGCTTGAGTCGAGCTGAGACGGGCCAGTTCACACCGCTGCAACTTTTCCCTGCAACGTTCAAAAACGGCTTCGTCTCGTCATGAATCTTTGGTCCGAAATGGCCTTTAGGCTAGCTGGCAACAACAAAACACCACAGCACAACACAATACTTTCATTGAAGCTTTCATTAAAAGCACAAATAATTAACTCTAAGACAATACACACACATTGTGTCCCACAAGATCATGAGATCTAGAAGAAACACACACACACAGAGTACCTGCACACAAATGTAGAGTAACTCAAAAGTTTGTGTGACATTAAATAACAAGAGTGTAAAATGATAGTAAAAACAACAAACACATGCCTCCACACACACTTTCACTCCCACGCACAGATTGTAACAAAGCTCTCTTTATCCACTGCCTTCAGTCAGAGAGCCCATTGAGATCCAACTGTAAACAGACTGATTGAGTAAACACACAACTAATCCTCTCCTCAGTCTGCATTTATTACCTTGGGACATAATGTAACTGAAACACGACTGATGTCCCGTCAGAGAAGAGGCAGGTGGAATTGGATCATGCTTTACATTTCACTTTCACAGCTACTGATGTCATTTACAACATCCTTCAAAACAGATGGACGGCCTTAAAGTAAAAAAAGAAACTAAAACAATATTTAAAAATCCACACTGTTCAACTTTAGTCATTTTCCAACACATTCGTCACCACATAAATGTACATACTCTCTTCTTTGTTTTGTGTAACATCGGTTTCTCCTTCTGATTTCCAGAGCAGACTTCCCACTGGGAGTTAGAGTTTATGTTTGACTGCAGGAAAGAACAAACACCTCCAGCAGTTTCTTTTTGTGTCCGGAAATGTGAAGATTTCCCTTGCTCAGATGATCTGAAACATAAATCCACTGCTAACATCAGGATCAAGGCTGGGTGGTTTGATTTTAGAGAATGGGTTGATAATTCACAAAAAGAATTGACATCAAATTAGAATCATACATTCACACTTTTCAGCAGATATGCTCTTTCACTCTGCCCCTCCTTTCCTCTTCTTTCCAGTATGTGTGTGTGTGTGTGTGTGTGTCAGCTAGTCTGGTTGTCTGCTCCTCAGCATGCAGGCTGCTGCTTGACTCGAACAGACAGGCATCATTAAGCTGCTTGACAGCATCAATCTGGGCTGATAGGACACACATACTGGATATAGGAAGGCTAAAACAGACATCTAACTTATGTGCACACACACACACACACACACACACACACACACACACACATAGCTTTTTACTCCTCTGGGACACAGTCTATGATCCTATGCTCCTCTCCACTGACAGACAGCCTGACTCCACCATCTTTCTCCCTCCTCTTCTCCATCCACAAAGTCCAGTATCAGCTCTCACTGGTAGTTCTGTTGATATATTGGTTGATAGCCGACTCTGTTCTCCACAGAGACTGGTCTAATACGTGTGTGTCTGTTCCAGTGGAGGTCTCTGGCCTGACTCTGGTCCTGGAGATCCAGATCCTGAACTGTGGGGAAATCTCTGTCTGTCCGGCCCATATCCTCCAAACAAAATCTGGCATACATGTTTACGGAGGCAAAAAGGCAGAATTGTGAGTATTTGGTTTGATCACTGCAATGAGTGCAGGCTGCCCGGTTGAATTTACAGCAATTTTCACACAGCTGTGTTCCCAATCATGTGACTGTGATTTATGTTGATTCCTCCTCCATCAGCTGCTGGACACCATTAAATGAACAGACCTTCTATTATTATAGTGCCACATATTCAATAACAGGTCTACAGACTGGAAATATTCTGTTGGCTTAAGTCCCCTGGTCTCTTTTGTAAACATTTTAATCCGCTGATCAGCCAAAAAAAAATGACAGACTCTTCATTCTAAGAAAGTAATTGAAATGTGAATCCAGCAGCATGGCACAGTATCAGAGGTGTTTTCTTCAACAGGATTACCTGTTTGAATGAAGGATTAATAGAAACCGGATGTGTGGATGTATTTAATGGGTGAACACTTAAGGAGAGCAAAAAGCTTTAATCCTGTAATCCTATAATACACCCTCACCTCAGATTTTTATTGACTTTTCCATACAGAAACAAACATCCAGTAATTTATTTGCTCAATGTTACAGAAAGCTAACACTGTCAGTACTGTGCTGTTTGCTGACAAAGACACTCTGATGATATAATGTTAATAAATAAAATTTATTTTTTCTTCTGTAGTGAATTTATTTTTGAGCCAAAAGTAATTCATTATCCACCATGGGTGCACCCTTAAACCATGTGGTTTTATTAATGATCTCTTTCTTTTTCTTACCATAATACGCACCATAGTTTCATATTGCCAGACAGCAGAGCATGTAGCTTAACTTTTATGAGCTCTTTCACATTAGCCATTAATGTGTCAATTACAGGCAGCAGGCACTTCTTATAAGCACCTGACGACAATCAGCTGAAGGGAGGATGCCACTCCTTCTGCCGTCAGTCTACTTTCATTCATTCATTTACTGCACCACAGTCTGTTTACACCCTCAGTTATTATGGGATGCTTCACCATAACCTGTTTCTGTTTCATGTTAGGGAACCCAAACACTTTATAACTGGAGGCATTTTCCAAAAATGGAAAAATGCAAGGAAAAATATTACGGTAAATAGAGAGCCACATCATGTTGATCATTGGATGGGTTGCCACTGAGTTTGGCCTCAGTCACAAAATTAAGTCAATTCCTTTCATAACAAGCTCCTCTTTTATTTACAAAATTACAGAGGAGTATCGATAAGAGTACAGACAAGTACTGTTGAGCAGTACCAGTACCAATACTAGTATCAGTAAAATCCTAAGGCCATCCCTTTGTAACACAATACAGCTGTTAAAGTGAACTAGGTACCGGCCCTCTGTTTGGAAGCAATGTCAAATTAGTGGGTCAGCTGTGTGTTGACATTGTTCAACCCAAGTCAGGTAATGTTATGTCTCTGGAAACAGGCTAACTCATTTGTGGAGTGAAGCAAAACAGACTGTGGTAGCATCCTCTAGCTGCCATCTCTTCCTCTAAAAGAGATCAAATATACACCAGCCTGGACCACACAGGATATAGAGCAGAACGAAAACAACAGTAGAAGTTGTTTCTCTTGTAGAAAGATTGTAGGAATACTAAAATCAAATGTGAGTGGCATCAACTGCGTGAGTACTGTACCTTTAAATACCTTTAAATAAATACTAGGGCTGAACAATTAATCGAAATATTATCGAAATAGCAGTATGGCCAAGTGCAATATCCAAATCGCATGTGTCACAACACACCATTATAAATGAAGCATTGAGCCTACAAATCATATTCTCCGGCCAGAAAGGGACATGTTTGTTTGGCATGGACCCCAGCAAAAATCACATCATAATTTTTATATTTTTTTCAGTGAAAATAAAATGCAAAAATTACCACTCCCACTAAAATTTCACAGGAAAGATGGCAGGGGATATTAAAGAAAACACCAGACTAGATGCTTTGGCACCCAGAGAACATCTCGCTTTGTCAGAATAATTAAGCACCAGATAAAGTCTGATTTCAGCAAAATGACAACAGGCCTGAATTACCTTTAACTTTTAGTGAGAACCCCTTCCATTCCTGAGAAAAGACACCAGAATAAGTCATAAAAGAACCGGTTCACTTTCTTCTTTCAATGACAGAACTCTGTTTCTGCCAAAAGAGGAGAAAACAGCAGAAGAGCCTGAATCTCAGTAGTCACAAACAGTTTATCTAAAAACCACCAACAGAGACAGGGGAAGTGGAGCGCTCACTCCTCAGCTCCGATGAAGGATGAATTTCTCTTCCCTTAATCAACCATGAAGTCCTCTGCTGCCAAACAAAAGACATCCTTGTTTTGCATGTTTCTATTGTCAGGGATTCCCAACTCACCAAGACTGAATCACCAAAAGATGTCAGAATCACTGAAGTACAACTTTTACAGCAAATGATCTGTTTAAACCTGCAGCCAGGGGAGGAAGATGAGCACATTTTCATCCACTTTGAGATGGAAAAGCTAACAAACGTGACTGAATATCACCTACAGTCACTCCTCATTGATTGTAGCAGTGCAAATACATGCTGATCTCACTGATAATCAAAAACTGAATCTATTTCTAATTCACTAAGAGAAACAACCTCTTGTAAGAAGGTGCATAAAAAACAAAGGAGCAGAAATAAATAACTCTTCATACAAAGTGTTTGATAAATGATCTGTTCCCAAACATCATTAAAACTCATGAATTAAAATTAGTTCTTAATATATCTTACTTTATTAAATAGAAATATTTACAAAACCCCTGCAGAATATTGATTGTAGAGACAAAAAAAATATTTAATTTTAATAAAGGGAGATTATCTTTCATTTATTTGCTCAATTTAGTGGAGAAAATTAATGAGAAACCAAAGAAAGCAATGAGAAAATAAATGTCACACATAAGCAGCTGGCCTTGTTAGAGGGAGACAGAGGAGATGGATCAGTGATCCTACCTGTGTGATTAAACTTGATGCTCAGCAGAAGATAAGTGCTTGTTCTAACTAAAAGAAGTAGCTGAGCTGATTACCTACTTTAATAAGAAGGCAAAAAATGACATTAAAAGGCCAGTGTTTACAACATAAAGACCGTACTCTGTCAGGCTGCCCAAGTATATTAATGCTTACTTTTTCCATCATTTTATCTTCTGTCTCACTGGTTGCACTTTGAAAAGCCAGCAGCAAACGGGGTCAATATCCAAATCAGTTGAAGTCTGAGCAGACGACAAGTTTAAAGAAGCTCTGCACTGACACGGACATCACTGCTCCCCTCAGAGGAAACAATGGCTCAGCCACAGCTTAACCAGCTTTGGGAAAATTAGGCCAGGAGACATATAAAGAAAAATAAGAGATGGCTTAAAATCCACAGCCATAAAATAAGAGGTGATGGAGGACGAGGCAAAGTAAAGAAAGTCATGTGAGTCCAGTGAGAAGTGGGAGATGGGGAGGGAGGTGTACCGTATGAACTAGTGAGGGGGAAGTTAGAGGGCAGTGAAAAGACTTTAACAACTCACTGAGAAAGGATTTAGTGTGAGAGGTAGTGATGGGAATCTTAACTGTGGATACTTTATTCAACTCCATTATGCTCTCTTAACAGCAGATGAGCATAAAAAGGACATTGTATTGTGCTGAGTGCGGAAAAAAAGAGAAGCCAAGTGAGTTTAGTCAGCACCTGGAATTCAGGTCCGTTCTGGTCCTGGTGTCCCTGAGCCATAAGCTAACAATGCTTTCCTCCTTAAGCACTCCTTCATTTATACCATCTGTCCTGCGTGTCTGTGTGGTTACTGCAGGTTTGTGTGGTGAACTCCTGTTCTGGTGTGAAGCTGTGAAATGTCTCAGCTGCTAAACAACATTGCACTCAAGCACTTCAGTATGCTGTTACAAAAAAAAACATCCAGGAAAACAAGCAATAAAAGGATCATGCAAATTCACATACTGCTGAGTTTAATTATTCTACAAAGACTAAGAATCAGACCAAGCTTTCAGCACCAACTTTTAACAGTTTTCAAAAGTTACTTCTGTTGAATGCAACAAGTTTCTCTAAATACAGAGTCAGGTGTTCCATGACAGGTAATCAATGTATTTAGTTTTACTGAGCATGCAGGCGGATGGCAAAGAACTTGATTATGCTACAGGTGGTTTGAGGAGATTCTATGAATACATTGGTATTTTTCTTCCAGCTATGAAAACATATCACCATTGACATCCATTGTAACAGACCAGTTAGTCAGTTAGTGTAGAAGAAAACGTTTTACAACCACCATTCAAGCCAAGAGGGGTGGAGCGTTTGATGCTAAAAAGAGTATTAGTTGGAGTTTTTTACTTCAAGCCTCACTGATTTCCTCATGAAGTCAAGCGGAGCAGCTGATGGATCACTGTCTTTCTTTTGTCACCACTCCATTGCCAAACATTCACAATTCCTTTCAGAGCTGCTGTACTTCTTCTACAGTCTGGAGAGCATCATCACTTACTGCTGACATTTAATTACACAAGTAGACAGGAGAGAAGACATGGAAACTAATTCTTTCTCATCCTCCATCCACCCCTGCTTCTATTTCATCTGTCCTGTTGGCTAAAGTTGGCTCCTGTGGGAGAAAAATCGAGAAGATGGGCCAGATTTCTTCAGGATCTTCACCACACTTTAAAAACTAACAGTCACTAATAAAGAAAACACTGAGTCCAGATGAGTTCAGATGTGAGCAGAGTTTACTGTTCAAACAAGCAGTACAGCAAACACTAGTCCTTCCATGGAACGACTGAACATGCAATGCACAAATCCTGCCTTTTATACTCTTTCTGTTACCCCTCCTTCTGTGGTTTCGCAACTTTAGTACCTCTTCTTGACCTTGAGCTGCTATTTCTGTCAGACACCATTGTTTTTTTCTTTTTGCCCATTCTCCTGTAATCAGAAATAATGGTGTCATCTTCTAGAAATAATGGTGTCATCTTCTAGATGCTTCATGTTTCGAAAAATCTGATGTACTTGGTTTATGATAAATAATCGTGTCAGCTGCTAGGTTTTTTCCAAACAAGGGCTCGTTTTTCATCGGCCCGTAACCAATGGTGTCTGCCCATAGTGCTGAGTCTATTTTTAAAAACATGTTGCTTCAATGCCTTATATGCTTTCCATGTCCCTTTGTGCTTTTGCCTTTCTTAGACACGTAACGTGAGAACTAAAACATATGTGCTGCTGCTACTTGTTTTGCTATGCCACTTCATCAGACTTTTAGTGATTCATCAAACAATCATTATTTCATTATTATTTTTATCATTTCCAGTGTTAAGACATGCTATATAGCATTTATTCCCCACGCTCCTCCTCCTGTTTCCCACCACAAATTGTTTCTTCCTTCTCCATTCATCCATGTGTATCACACACTCTCTGTCATCCTCCTCACACACACCACACGAATAAGACTCCTTGCCAGCATAACAGCAGTGCCAAAGAGAAGAGAATCCAATAGGTCAAGACTGATCCGATCTATGATGCAGGCATGATGGGTCAAAGTGAAAAGATATTAAGGTATTTCAAGTAGGCTTAGAACCAACATTAAGATATAAATTCACTTATTTGACAATTTACACAAGCTAACTGGCATGTGTCCTTTCACATATGCCACTGAACTGCACACACACACACTTCATCAGAGAGGCCAGCAAGCTGAAATAAGTGTAACAGTGTTGACAGTCCAACAGCCTCCACATGTTTCTGCACTGTACTACTCTGCTGAGAGGAGACTCTCTACTGAAGCTGCTCTCTTCTCTGTGTCACACACTGCTACTGTACATGAAGACTGCTGTCAGGTCAGCTCAGCTCAGCTACACTCATCACGGACTTTATTTAGAGCAAACACAGCTCTACTGTAACTGCCAACAGCACAAAGTCCCAGGCTTCGCCGTCAGGAGGTCTCTCTGTCATGTCAGGTGTTTCCAGGAAGGGAAGTCACTTCACATACCTTCAGAACTCGAGTCAGCATCAGACGGACAGAAGCACAAATAAATATCCACGGAAGCTGTCATTTCCCTCTCAACTCCGGTGTTTCCTAGTGGAAAACGTCAGGACATGAAATGAAAAGAATGAAAACGATCCCTTGCCTTGAAATCCAAAGAGGAACGCGGCGCCGGGGATCCACACGGTGTGTATCCAGAAGTAAAGCATGGTGTCCTTTGATCTGGTGCAAAAGCTCCGCGCTTCTTCCCGACGAAGCTCCGTCTCCAGCGGTTAATTTTCCAGAAGAGAAAAGCGCTGCAAATGAAGCCGAGCGGAGGAAGAAATCCCAGTCTGAACGGTGCTGATGAACGCAAGAGCTGGAGACTCTGTCACTGCTCCATCAGTGCTCTCACACGGACACTAGCGACCCCTACCGGAACTCCCATCCTCAAAAAAGAGAGAGTGAGTGAGTGAGTGCGTGTGTGAGTCCTCTCTCTGTGTGTGGTCAGCATGCTTCTACCAAAGCAGCGTTTCATGGTTCAGCACTGACAGCGGGACTAATCAAAACAAATCCAATACATTTCATTCAGAACCACAACCATGATTTTTCACACCAAGGCTCTCAGTCGTTCTGCCTCTTTGCATGTTTACTGCTGGACAGGGAAGCCAGTGAAGAGGAGGGGGATGGAAGAAGGAAGCGAAACATTTGTGTTTGCTCTGCATCAATCTGTCACTGTTAAATATTCAAACTCAGGTGGAGAGTCAACAGTGATACTGATGGCTGTAGTCTGGAGATATGCAAGACTCACAAATATATCCTCAGGCTAGTATGTAAAATACATCACTCACCAAAAACCATCACAAATAAAGACACTTATTTATTAGATGTTTTTATCAGACATGACAACTGAGTAATATTCACTGAGACTAACCTTGTGTGGTTTAAAATACATGTCGGTAAACTTTTCCTTTAGACAGAAAAGTAGTAACAATAACATCCAGTCACAAGTATCCGCCTTTATAATAACAATAACATAAACTGAGGACAAAAGTTAAAGATGGCAGCTCATATGGAATATTTGCACAGTAAGAAAAGTCATATTTTTGTGTGAATAATATTAGTGCCTACATTTTCTACTTTTGCATATAATTAAAACATAAAAATGTCTTCTCAGTATAAAGTCCCTCTAGTGTAACTATAGGAGCTGCTTGGTCCCATATGTAGTGAACCAATATCTGTTCGAGTTCAAAGTGAAGAGGGTCTAGTTGGTCTCGCGAGAAAGCCAGTTATCTGTGTGCATACATACACACCCAAAGAAGTCCTGAGAGTAGATTTATTATGGTTCTCACAGAGCCACAGAAGCGGTTGCTTTAGTTTTTATATTTAACTCCAGCTGCAGTGAGAGCATCTACAGAAGACAAAACTTTATTTATAGCAATATACTTCTGAGAACCGATGGGGAGATTTTATCTCCAAACGTGCCGACATTAAAGCTCGAGTAAGTATCACACTCAGAAACATCCTCACAAGCTAATATTAAAGCAGATATATCTACTGTAGATATATATGACATCTCCAAACCTCACCAGATCACACTGAGACGATCTGGATGCAAAGATAACAGCAGCCCTGCTCGTATGGGTAAAGTGCAAACAGATGGAGTCAGTTGTTCAGTGAATGAATTATGGGCTCAAATGACTGGTCTTTCATAAAGAAGATAAAGGTGCATGAATCAGGGCTAAATCATATAACACATGGGTGTGTTTTCACTTCCCGACACAGTGGCAGCCCTGGTCAGTAACCAGCAGTTAGCAGCAGCGGTAATGATACGTTCTATAGAGGAGTTTAATTGTTTGGCTGTTATGTTAAGTAAATGGCTGCACAGCTGATACTCACAGAGATAAGCACATTTGTCTACCAGGTGCTTTCTGTCATGTCACTATATGAACTTGGTGTTTGGATCTTTGCCCTCACACAGAAGGAGCAAGCTGCTTAGAGCCACATATATATATTTATATTTGTATTTTGTGCATTTGTGTTCTCAGTTTTGTTTCCTTTTAGTTTCCATCTGTGTTTAGCTTCCACCCACGAGACCCTATGGCACAGGTGGACTGCGATTGGAGGGTTTATTTACATTCCCCACCTGTTTCCGTCAAACTGCTCATTTGTATTTTAGGCTCAGAGGAGAATAATTCAGTTTTCATTATAAGATGCCAGCAGCAAGAGAAACAAAGCACAGGTTAGGTGGAATCCCATCAAAACAATCAGATGAAATATATAGTTTGCTGTCATAGAAGTGAGACTGTTGATTCTCAGACACAAATCAAGTCTTGTTTCATGTTGGAGTCAAACTGCAAAAGTCACCAGTCGGGTGGATGAAATGTAAATTATGTCTGCACACATACTGCATGCTTCCATACATTATTCATGATACTACAACATGATACCAGGTGTGTGTGTGTGTGTGTGTGTGTGTGTGTGTGTGTGTGTGTGTGTGTGTGTAAGATAGGATTCATAGTTATCTATACATTTTTAGGGTTCTTCAAAGTCTAGTAACAGAATCATAACGCCACTCATCAGTCTGAGCCACATCAGTTACCACACTGTAATCACAGGCCATCCCACAGCCCACTGTGTAAATTATAAACAGTATGAAAACATCACAAATCACTTAGATACATTCTGAAAAGTATTTAATTATCTGTCTGAATGATGACTCCATGCAACAAACTGCATGCACATGCAAAGCTTCCAGCAGACGACTGTTTGTAATGAGTTTTTTTTTTTGTGGGCAGATGGTAGAAAATGATTTCACATTAGCTTGTGTCATTAATATATTTGCAGAATACTCAAATCTTCCTAATGTTGGAAGAAGACATTAACATCACATGATGCAATACACAAGGTAAATGTACCAGTTTATTTTTATAGCCTATAATGTTGGATACTTTCTCCCACTTTTACAGTTCTGCAATCAGAGACATCACCACTGTGGGTGAAAACGCGTCCTCCTCATTACATTCCCTCATTAGAGAGAAAAAGTCTGATTGATTTTACAGAGCGCAGTCCACTCATGTCTTATCATACTGAACACTGAGTTCAAAGCTCCTGACCTCTAAGTGTCTTGATTCATAATTCATTTCTAGCCCACAGTCTTTCTGTCCTCCAGCGAACCTTTGGATGTCAGTGTGAAAGCATCGAGCTAACTTGAGGCTGCATTGACTGTGAGGAGAAGATATGAGATCACTCTGAGGAGGAAATATGGAAACATATGGGAGTGGCGTGAGACAAGGCAATTTGTTTATTGTCCAGGATACAGTCTCAGATCACGTGGCATGCCAAACAAAAGGCAGATAAATAAACCAGAAAAGGTAAGAATAATGATGTAGTGATCTGTGGTGATTCACATGTAGACATCTGTGACTCTGCATCACTCTGTCTCCCACCAGAGACTCTCAGCTTTGATTCTTCTTTCCTGGAGAGACTTGATGAACGGTCCATTAACAAAACTGTTCCCCCACTCTGCTCCAGGCAACTCATCTAGCTACCAAGATGTTTTTTCTAAGCTTGTGTGAGGAATTTTGTAAATTGTAAAAAAAAAAAAAAAAAAAGAAAAAAGAAAAAGTAAAATCTTTCAGTCTGCCATTCAAACTATTCACTGTTTGACCTGAAATGTGGCTGGTGAAGTCAGCACCAAGGACAGCGAAAATACAGGCCAAAGCTTCTGAACTGAACTCCAGTAACAGATAGATGCTGTTGCCATGTTGTTCACTCAGCACCACATGCTTTGATACTTGGAGTGGTAGCAGACATTGCCTGTATGTGTGTGTACAACATTCCTGTTAATGTCTCTGGTAACATCCTGTGGAGAGTAACATTCAGTGGCCTCTACAGTGAACTTTACACATATTTTAAATTGTCATAAGGGGAAATATAATTAATTAAAGAGGCAACAACATACTGTAAATGACCCAATCTGAAAGTGTTGGAGGTTTTCCTCTAACCCGATGGATGTCAATGGTGGACTAAAACTTCACTGATCTGAAAAAAACCCACGTTAAGCTCTGATGAACGTTCATGATATCTGTAGGTTATATCATCATCATCATCGTCATCATCAGAGTTAGTTTTTTCTTTCTTTTTTAACCACCCCAACCTTTTCGTAATAATCATAATGCTGCTCCTTGTCAGCAGTGCTGTTTGCTTTAAAGAGTAACATCACAGCAGGCTGAAAAGCAGTGTTTCAGCTCTGACCACGCCCAGCATCACTGACAGGTGTGGTTGGGTGTGGTCAGCAGTGTGTTCTGCTGAACCTGTAACCACACCCAACAGTGATGTCACTGGGTACTGACAAGATTTTCAGGGGATGTTAAGTTACTCTTTAACCACCAGAGTCAAACTAGAGTCCAGTGAGTTGATCCGTCCTCACAGTCAGCACCATGGACAGAGACAGAGCAGCAGCAGAGCACAGAGCTCTACAGAGAAGACCGCTGCTCTCACTACATTAATGAACAACTATCAATATAATATAAAATAATTAGTTGCTGTGATTTAATTTCTTCAGTATTACTTTAAATTGATGAAGTCACTGTTGCACAGTGCATTAGCAATTATCTGTGTTACCATATATCTCTGTTCTACTTAATACATATACTGGCTTTAAAAACAATAAAAAAAAAGTTTGTTTAAATGAAATTTTAAATTTAAATTTAAATTTTCACTGCTCACTTTTCGCCCCCAATTTTGGAAAGTGCAGTCCTGGTCACAGCTAACTCCACTGTTGGACCTGGGATGGTGGAGACAAATGTCTCCCTCGATACACATGCTCTATGCCAGCTGCTTGTTTTCACCTGCCAGAGGGAAGCTTCACCAGGGCATAATGTACTCACACACAGTTCCCACTGCACAACTGTGAACAAAGTTAAATTAGTACATTTGCTGGAGGAAAGGTCAGAGGGCTGCCAAAGTCATTATGGTATCCAACTGTGTTTCTGGATTGTGGTAGATATTTGGTAGTCAGATATCTTCTCTTTGACCAAAGTGTTGGTTCCTCCACCAGTTACTGTAAGATGAAATCAGTCTGAAAGTGAAGGTTTATTACTTGACTTTCTATCCATCAAGTATCAGGATACAGCTCAGAACAGATCTGTATTGATCTAACTTGTAAATATGACACCACATTACATTAGCACTCTCTCCACTCTGAGCTGTGACCTCCAGAAGTGGATCATTTACAGTAAAGTTGCAGATACTCTGTGGTACTTGTACTCTGCTGCTAATGACTCTTGGAGCTCTAGTTTCCTCTGCTGTTGGTCTCTGCCCTGAATAAAGAGCTCCTCTGTCTATTTCTAGTGACTCCATCCCAGTGGTTTCCATCACACCAGACCCCCAGCTGATTACCTGTGACTCTGTGGAGAGCATTGATTTATGACTGTTTTGCTCTTATTATACTTGAGCTCTGCGCTGCAACACTGCAGCTCTCAGCTGGCATGCAAGCGTGTGAAAGCTTCCCTAAAGACTTGGGTTTGATAACAGTTTGCCTCTGACGGAGAGCCAAATGTCTGTAGAGCTTTCACTTTCTGGTTCAGATCCAGTTAAAAGTGTGTTGGTCTCTGTCACTGGGCCTTTATTCTACAGAGAGAACTGGATCCCATTGATGACAGAAGAAGTCCTAAATACTCAGGCAGAGAGAAAAGAAGTGACTATAGAGAGACTATATCTACTAAATAAAATTAATTAAGAGTTAATAGAAAAGCAGTAATTAAAAAAATGCTCTTTCCACTTCACTACCTCTCTGTTACAGTAGTTCATTTACTGTGAACAGAGAGCCACCAGCTGCAGTGTCTATTCATAGATGAGTTAGAGGAGGATGATGATCGACAGCCAGTTAAAAAAAGAACAATGGGATTTTGTTGGGACAGCTGGTTTCAGTGTTCAATCGTCTGGAACAACAACAAGAACAACAGACCACTGAGGTGGTGGATCATCAATTCATATCTGCAATCAGGAATACATGTAGCTATATTAAAAACAAATGTGTCATTGATTGGTCTGAAAAGATAAAATTAATATCACTGTACTGTCAACTGGTCCAGTAGTATGTTCTTCTCACTTAAATTAAAAAGTTTAAATAACTCTCTATTATCAACCCACATATCAATTGCACAAAATAAAAATATGGTTTAGACAAAAAGTTGTTGGACAGATGTTCTGAGTTGATGCTTTGTCTTCATACAGTAGAAGAAATGCCTTCACAATGGATTTAATCCAATTCACTGTCCTTGCATTAATACTATCTCAAGGCAAAGGATACAATGAATCACTGACTTTCTCTACTGAATGTGGATGTTTGGATCAGCCATATTTCCAAACTGGCTGAACAAAAAAAGCAGAGACCTCAGCTGTTCTCCTGAGGACTTGTTCTGCAGATGTGTTAGCTTACTGATATACAATGTTAATGCACAACTGCCAAAACCGATCAGAATCAAGTGTTTTCTGCCCATGATATAAACAGCTCCATAATGACATCATTAAAAGCTAAATTTACAGGCTGTCAGAAAACATCCTGCAGGACTGCCACCATAGGAATGTGTCACTAGCATCAGTGGGCTGCATGTGGCAGAACTGTAACCATAGAAACACCTGTAGCTAAAGTGACATCCATGTGCTACACTGCAAACATTAACAAAGAAAGAAAGATGAGGGGATAATTATCTTTTTATCATTCTGAAATTAGGTCTTTGTCTGCAGTCTTTGCTATAATCTTGTCTCTTCTGTTACCGAGGCATTAACAATGAACAATGAAGCTGACACTGCAGAGGTTGAAATAACACAAATGAGTTGCAGCTAGTTGAACTCAGCACAGTCCCATATACTAGGAGGCTGGAAGAAGAAGTTGGAAAAGGTTGGAACAGAAGCACAGATTGAATTAAAAAAAAACACAAAAAAAAACACTAAATCTTAAATATACATTCAGCACAGTGTAGCATTATTGTAAAGGTGTTAAGTGCAGCAGCTTAAGAGTTCTTCTCACCACATTATGGAAGCAGAGAAAGAGGTAAAGGAGGCGCTGGTGATCACCTGTGTCTTGTCATAGCAGCAACCACAGATTTGCTCCATGCTAATTACAGGCTAATTGTTCTCTCACTTAACTGAACTAATTGCTTCACATCATTTTCATTAATGTCACTGACTCTCAGTAACCAACAGAGCTGACTAACAGGACCGTTTATCCCCCGTGCACTGCATCACAGGCTGCTGGCCAGGTTTGATAAATCAAACTTTACTGTGGCCTGTCAGTAAACATGGCATTACAATCTCATTTGTTATTCACTGTTCTGTTAGCATAGCTAAACTGAAGCTAATTTGTGTAAACTGGCAGAGAAAACGGGCGTGTGTGTTTCAAACTCAGCTGAAGGGCTGCCTCTGGCACAGCAGGTGTCCTTATCCAACATTTACAGATAATAATTACTCCAGACCTCAGCGAGCTTTCCTGTAAACTTCCAAATAACAATCACTCCATCAGCATAGAGTCACAATGTCAGTAGTGTAACAGAACTGATTCAGACACCCACAGGATCAGAGTATTGTGGAGTCATCTTCCCTGATCCATCCTGTCTGTCTCGTTCACATCCTGTAAGACCTTCTGCTTGTCAATAACTCCACCATCATAAATGATTATCTCTCCTCCCTGAGTATCAGGAGAAGAGCTACAGTGAGGTAGAGGCGTTTGCATTGCTGTACAAAAACAGCTTAGTTTTCATGTTTAATGAAGCTCAGCTTAAGTTCAGTTGATTAATATATATTTCTGCTGTCAAACTTTAAATCTGTTCTCCCCTCGCTTGCTGTCAGCTGTCATTTCAGTGCGGAATCGCTGCGACCTTCCTCCACCCCATTCACCTCCAGTTCACCACATTCAGTGTCCGGGTCGAGCTCATCAGAAGTCCCCTCCTCATCACATCCAGATCTTCAGCCGTCCTTACACCACCACCACCACCACCAGAGTCTAGATTCCATCGGGAAGTATCCTTTGCTACCCATGGCTTCTCTATCCAAAGACTTTTCATATTTCTCATCTATTATTATGCACGTGTCAATAAATATTAGTTCACTCATACTGAAGTCTCTCCTGATTGAACTGGATCCACAGCTTGTGTGACACCACAATCCTCAGTCAGAAATGGACATGATATGTAGTTCTTGCTTTCTAAATTGAGAACAAGTTGTTCTGATGATGAAATTGGTTTAAAGAATTTAACAGCAAGCTGAGCACACAGATAGTATAATTAAATGCATTTTAAAATCCACATGTAGGTTCAGGATGGAGCAGATCAGAAGACAGTAAGAGAAAAAGACAAAAAAAAAAAAAAAACAATCAGACACCACCTATGAATTGAATCATCTTATAACCAGGACAGTGGAGCTAGATTACAAATAGGCAGGAGGTCAAAAAATATGAGAGTACTATCAAGAGCCTGAGAGTAGTACTGAATATGGATATCCAGCCAATCCAGCTGCTGAAAACATAGCAGTTCTATGCCCAATCAACTCCATTAAGAGGAACAACAAGAGCGAGAGAACTGTGCAGGCGGAAATATTACCTCTAACAGAGAGAAGCTGAATACTTCACACAGAAAAATGAAAGTATCTCTGAATGACAAAGAGCGTGAATAGAGGAAGAGGAAGTGGGAGGACAGAGAGAAATAGCATATTTTCTACCAATCTCTCTGGTGACTCTGCGCCGACAAAGAAAGTCTCTCGAAATTTGTGAGGACTGCGAGTAAGAACGTAGAGAGAGCAATGCAGAAGAGAAACTTTAAAATCCAACAGTGATTCAGCACGATTAGTTAAAACTCCCTGATACTTGTCGTCAGCACTCAGTCGGTGAAATAAAGTCCTCTCTGAGAAGATTTTCTTTATAACACAGGAGGCGGTAGTCTGTACAAAAAGGGAAGGTGATTCTTTATTTTACTATATTTATCAAGTTTGGATGACTAAGTAACTCTTTTGGACGGCTTAATAATTCATCTGAAAGAAGGAAAACGTTTTTTGAGTTACTAAGTCATTGCAATAACTTTAAAACATCTATACTCCATGAGCTTTCACCCATAAGTCATATAAATGAACAGACACTGTGCACATCGTGTAAAATATAAGATTCAGTATTTGGCCAAATACATTTCATATGCTGAAGGAGACGTAATGTTTGTTTGGCATAATGAAAATACTTTATATACTAAGTCCATTTGATCTCTGATGTCCATGATGTCTCTGCCTCGGCATGTCTTTCTTCCTGTTGCAAACCCAGCAGTGTGTTAATATATCTATGTTGTCATGTAGTCCATCCAGGGTGATGTAATTCACTGTTCGTCTGAACTCACTCTTTTGTCCAACATGTCCTAAAATCAACAACCAAACCCATCCTTCTTCAAACACTGTGGTTGACTCTCAGGTGATTTATGACACAAACAGTTAAGTCTGAGCTGAATCCAGTTCTAACACAGTCAATAGAAGACAAAACCCTGACTGACAGAGCGTCTCCTCCTCCTCCTCTGTCTTTGTCCTCCTTCGTTCTCTCACTTCTACAATCCATGGATTGGGTGGTTGCTTGCTGGTGGAACTAAAGTTATTATAAGTTATTGTACTGTTGAAAGAGAGGGCATCTTGTTCCTAACGCTGCTAATTGACAAATGGCATTCAACTGAACTGATCTCAGACCTGCTATAGGAGACTTTCTTTGGGTTTGTGTAAGGCAGCACTTAGATGATGTTCTCAAACAGCTGCACCAGCACAGAGGGATAAACACCATCAGTGGTAACTCTTTATAATTCATGCAGAAATAGACTAAACTCAGCTGTGAAGAGCGTTTTCCATTGTTCCTTATTTATCACAGGATTTTGAAAAAGATGAAATGAACGAGTGATTCTGATGACTGCAAATGAATGTCACAGTAGAAAATGAACTGAGTTCTTCTTTTACATTACCAGACTGTGTAGAGGGAATCTTCCTTGTTTTGAAATGCCAGACATATATACTGAAAATGAAAGAGTACAAACTTTTTTTTATTTTTTATTCCCAAATGAATCTCTCCATGGAATTCAAAATAGTAAACGTCAGCCAAACTGTTTAGTGAGAGGTGAGGAAGAGTAAACAAAGGAGCAGGTGGTAAAAGAAAAGCATAAATAGGAGGAAACGGAGGAGGGTGAGATAAAGATGACAAAATACTGTATATCAATAGAAGCCTAGAAATGATCACTCATTTCCCAGAAATGCACCAATTAAAACAAGTAGCCAAAATCATAAAATCCCATCTGCACACGCCCTTTTTGAAAAACTGAAATGAAATGATGAATGATTCTGAATGAAGATGAGGAAAATGTATCTTAAATCTTAAATTATCTTTCACATTACAGTTTTTCCACCTGGAGGTGTGGTGTATTAATGTATGTTTTATTAATGTATTAGTGGGACATTTAACAATCTTACAATAACCTCATGTAGAGTGTAGTATTAAATTACCATAAAAGGAATTGTTTTGCTCTCTGTGGAGGTTGGTGAAAAAAAGGGAAGGTTGTTTTTCAGCTTTCAGTTCGATATTAATCAAACTCTTTGTTTAGGAGAGGAAGCCAAAATGTCAGGATGACCTGCATTGGGTCTAGTTCGGA
Organism: Macquaria ambigua; assembly: GCA_008360985.2. Taxonomy (NCBI): domain Eukaryota; kingdom Metazoa; phylum Chordata; class Actinopteri; order Centrarchiformes; family Percichthyidae; genus Macquaria; species Macquaria ambigua. The sequence continues at coordinate 27,767 of VMKM01001901.1, forward strand.
ACCTAATGTACTTTCCAAAAACAATGTAGGATGTTTGGGTCGCAAACTGGAACACGATAAACACATTCTTGTATGAATAAGCGATGGGCGAGAGGGGTGACAGAAAAACCCCTGGCTTTCCAAAAAACTGTCAAGAGAGAATTGTAGTTGCGTAACACGCTAAATTGACCTATTAACAAGTGTTGTAACTGATAGAAGGAATAATCTTATTGGTTGGTAAAAAGCAGAGGGCAGTGTTTTGATCCCCTGGAGGAAGGGTGATTTGCAGTATAAAATCTGGTGTATGATGTACAACTTTGGTTCTGTTCGTCTGCAGACAATCTTGAACTCGTTTCTTTTATTTGAATAAAAGAGACTGTGCAAAACGCAGATAAGCATCTCTGAATTTTTGTTTTCCTCTACAGAGGCATTAAATAAATGTAATAATCAATGACAATTCTGAACATTTTCAGTAAAATCCCACCAAACAGCTGTGATGGATCCTATTTAAAGCTCTCTAATCAGTCAATGCAGACAGCAGGACAGTGACAATGACGTGGCTGAACTGAAGGAGACGTGAAGCTTTGTCCTGGTTTGAAGGACAGAAGATGGAGGTCAGTCTGTGTGTGGTTGCTCTGTCTGTGGAGAAGAGACAGAGAGAGCTGAGGTCCAACCACTGACAGGACACAAGAGAGCAGCTCCAGCCCTCTGGCTCAGACAGAAGACAGGCTTGGGAGGGAGGACAGCTGTCCAGCTTGGATCAGCTATAGGAGAACATGGAAAGATATGCGAGGACAGGACCAAGGACTGGACACTGAGGGGACACACATCATCCCTCTGGCTGACCAAGAGAACAAACACTGACTTCACAGTGTCACAAAGTTCACATCATGTGGGGATGTGGTCTTCATTTAAACTGAGGACTGCAGGGTACTGGCCTACATAAGATACATTTACACAGACCTGGTTTGATATATTAAAAGGATTTAAGTCTAAACTTCAAACATCTTTGTGTGATCACACACAACTCTCTGTGACTCTCTAGGCTCTCCTGAAAGGAGTAAAAGCCAATCTAATTTCTATTATTAGCTGGATTACTGTTAATTTTTTTCTAGTATAAAAGGTCATCAGCTCACCATCTGCTGGGCTACAGTGTTGATCAGCTCACCAGACGTGTTGTGATCTAATAGGATCAGACAGGTGTGAGACACACAGGATAAAAACAGCTCTGCTCCAGTGAAGGTAACTGAACTGGAAACAGTTCATGCAGATACCTGCTGTCTTGATGTCATCAGCACTAACAGAGAAACACATTGACATGTGCTGCAGCTGCAGTTTCACTTGTTCTTATCCATATTGGCTTTAAGTTTAGCATAAAACCAAAGAAAATGACACATGAACACGAATGAGAATTCCTAAAATCACATTAGCTGAGGTAACATGTTAACAAATCCATTTCTATGACCACTGAGCAAAGTCCATCTGCCAATGAAGACCATGTGTGACCAAAAGATAGTAAGTGGACCTTGAGTCTGGAGTGTTTTATCTAACTATTACTGGGGTCAAGAATAAACTTTCATTATAATGTGATTTAAAAGTCAGGATTCATAAGAAGTATTTCTCCTGATATGCGTATATACATATACGTAAGACATGAAGGAAAACTTTCCCTGTTATCCAATATATCAAAAACTCAACAGGTGGTTCCACTTCAACCTTTAATCAACTGTATTTATCAGACTTTGTGTAGCTATATTTGTAAACAGTACTTCTGATTTAGTTCCTAACTTCTTTCTTCCTCCACCCATTTCTCTCCCTCTCTCTATCTGTCCCCATGCAGACTCACTCCTTCCATACTAATGGGCAGCTTCCAATACTGTCTTTTTGTCCCTTTTCATGCTATAATCAAGATACAAACAGTACAAATGCAAATGCAGCATTTAGCAAAGATGCAGACATTACAGATAACATGTAATTTCTTCATGTTCCCTAAGTTAAACACATACTGTACTCTCAAAAGCACTCTTGTTCTTTCTCGGGTGAACACATGCACACCCTCCTACAGACCGTCCCCACTGCTGCTCTCTGCGTCTCTGTGAAATCACTTGACGCCACTTTGTTCATCTAAATATAACCGTGATAATAATAACATTTCTGTTAAATGATTTGTCTGCGAACTGACACACACACACACACACACAGTCGTGTTTCCATCACTTCAGAGGACATTACATTGACTTACATTCATTTCCTGGAGACTTGCCCTAACCCTAACATTAACCTAAACTTAAACAAGTCTTCACCCTAAAATTTTATGATTTATGTTAGGAGGACTTATGTTTTGTCCCCAAAAGGATGGCGAGTCCACACACACACACACACACACACACACACACACACACACACACCATTACACATTTTCCACCTGCTTTGCAGTTGTGTAAGGAGTGTGTGAAGTGTGGAGGCGACCGTCACAATGACTGACGTCTCCTCTCTGCTTGGTTCCACTCGGCTGCCTGTCACTGACTGACTGAGAGCTTAGAGATCTATTTACTGAAGCTGGAGCTCAGTCCACATTATGACAAACAGCGATAACTGCACAACGGATGAAGAAGAGCGTCAGCAATCTGAGAAAGCAGTCAGTTATAAGTCTGATTCTTCAAACCTCTCTGAACTTAACAAGTCAACAGGCTGAGAGATGAAGCTCTGTTCCACTCGAATCTGTGTCCTTCAGAAAGTTCCATTTGGAGGTTTAAGTGAATGTGAGAGGACTTATTATGGACTGATGGGAACACGAAAACACTTCACATTAATTTCTACCAGCAGCCAGCAGACACACACCCATCAGAAGATCTCTTCACCTCGCTCTGACAAAGAGATGCAGTCCAGTTTAGCCTTTGTACAACTCGGAAGAATAATTACTTGAACACTGCTGTGATGGAAGTCGACTCAACCGCATTACAAAATCGTAAAAGCAGCAGAGATGAGAGTCGAATCACATTAGGGACTTTTAAATCTTTTGACATGAATATTTTCAAGCTTTTTGTTTTTTTTTGCTAGAGTATAATTTTAGCCACTTTGCACCAGCAATAGTGAACACACACACACACACACACACACACACACACACACACACACAGTACTGGAGAAGAAACAGACAAGCAAGCATAGACAACCAGAGTGAAAAAACCCACCTACACACCCACACAAACACACGCACACACACACACACACAGTTAGCTAAACCGTGAAATGATCTCCTCTGAACACCACTGTGACAAATCAAACTATGTCCATCTGGTGCCTCAGTGGAACATCAAGTGTTGAAATGTGTAGGAGGCTGGTGTTGTTGGTAGAGTCACAGATGTTATATTAACAAAACAAAAACTGGATTGGGATTGGCGTGTGTGTGTATGTGTGTGTTTGTGTCTGGGTACTGTAAATACAGTGTTTATTTGTGATTCTTTATTACATCTGGTTATGTAAAATATAAAATATGGTGAAGTGTTTCTAGTTTCCAGTACCATCAGTTATATGACAACATCATAGACACTTCAAAAAACTAACAATCCCTGCTTAAAACATAGATGTGTTTGTTCAGTAATGCCTGGACCCACACAATAGTGTTGATAAAGGTAATGGTTCCCTATCTGGTTGATACCTAGTTGAAGAGTATGGCTTGGGTTGGACTTGATTTAGCTTCAGCTGCTGCTGTCCTGACAAAACATGGTGGAACACATTTTATTAGAATGCACTTTACATATAGGTAGTTTTAGATTTATGGGTTAAAATACTGGCTTGTGTCTTTGCTGGCTACATAGTCTGCAAAATGTAAACAGACAGTCCTGCTCCCCACCTGCAGATGGGAAGCGATGTATATGGAAGCTTTCTGTCAATGTGGAAAAAAGCATTCACCCTCAAGAATTGAACATCTCAGATGAGCAGACAGAATCCTGGTGGACAGTGAGCGTTCTACCTTATGGCATCTCTATTGATTTCTGCTTTAATGTAAAACCTGGCTCATAATGTCTGGGTGCACGCTCTACGAATCTGCCAGGAGCTTTTGAGGTAGGCAACTGTATATTCTCCTGGTCTAAAATGTACTGCATAATGAGGGAGTGAAGACTCACATTCACAGACATACTGTCTCTTCAAGAAATAGATCACACTAGGCTTCTGAGTTCCAGTTGGCTGTAGTCACCAACATATACAAAGGCAAAACCAAACTCCCTGTAAGGACAGCAGCAGTCTAGTTTTAGCTTTGTACCACCTGGGCTAAAAGATGTCCAGCATGACAGGAAGATCTGACATAAACAGAGGAGACGGGCAAACTCTCCAACAGCAACACAGATGCTCATCAGCACTGAAGGAATAGGCAGGACGGGTGAAAGGAAACAGTAGAGACCCAAGAGCATGTCAGCTAGCATCCCGTTATGCAGCCCAGCTATTTAGTCATCTCAGGCATTGAAGAGAAGTGATTGAGGAGTGGTGTTACTCCTGCCACTATACAGGGGAAAACCCTGTAAGGTTAAATCAGCTCGTCACGGCTGAGCATTAGCACGCAGATTGCAGTGAGCCGAGCCGACAGGATGAGAGGCTAAGCCAATAAAGCCATGTTTGAAAGTGAAGGCTTTGTCAAAGTGGGTACAATATTTTCTTAGAAGGAATCTGCATTGCCCTGTCAATGTCACCATACATGCTATTCTTAATAACTTAAAAGCCCTTGGCAGCATTATAATTGGGTCAAATAATGGAACTTGAATAGGGGAAGACAAAATGATTCACCTAATCTGTACTGAGTACTAAATGTACTCATAAATGTGTGGACACATATTTTAATGCTTCTACTTATGTCCTCATGTGTACATACCTGTTCATGCGTTTGCCTCTCACGTGTACTTCTGCACGATTCCTCTAACCAAACATGCTGACACACACACACACACACACACACACAAACTCATGCACATTGTTACAATTGTCCCTTTGTCTTGGATTTTTCCATGTGATGAAAAATAGACTTTGTTATTGTGAGCTATTTTCAAAAGGTATGAAGGATCTGCCATGTGTCTTTCTCTTACCCTCGTAGCCTATCTTAGAAGCGTTGCCATGATTACCGCTTGGTTGGACTCAATGTACTGTATTTTTAACCCTTACACGACCAACTCTGCAATCACAAAACCATCTTGAGTTCTAAAGATGTGAATGTTCACAAGTTGTAAACATGGGAATCTTTCCCATTTCTACCATGGATAGATCCCAAGATCCCATATGACATAAACATGGCACAATCAGCACAAGCTTCAATGCAGCAGATTGATCACGAGGTGAATTATGGGACACTGAAGCCAAAGGATATGTTTGTGTCCTTTAAATTCAGCTAAAGAGAGCTGCCTTTCTTAGCTGCATTTGGAAGAACCTCTAAAATAGGACAAATAATAGCAGGAAAAACAGCAGGTGTAATTAATAACGTTAACGATGGCTGCATTTCAGTCCAGCAGAACAATTGTTAGTGTTATTAGTGACACCTGTGTACCTGTGTTTCCTGCTTTGACATGTCAAAATGTGTCCTGTTAAAAAAAAGGTTGACAGTGACACATTTACAGCCAAACTCCCAAAATAGCAATTCAAGTTTTCATGCAGTGATTCTTATTCTCTCTGTCTTTCTCTGTATCCCTCTGTTCATTCTTGTCTTTGCACTCCTCCACTCTGGCCAGTCCCTGCAGCTCTGTCCTCCTGCATGCTGGGTCACACGGTGCTGTGGAAGTGCCATGTAACCTCGCAGAGCTCCCGGCAATACAGGATGTCATTATGCAGCATACTGGACCCGGTTCACACTCAGACCAGCAGCATTCATTCATGACCATTCATTAGTGATGAACAGCACTGCTACTTCAATATTACTGATTAATGCACAGATTAATAGCAGATACTAATGCCAACACAATGACTGTTCTAGGTGGTTCAATAAAATGTGAGAGCAGTTTATTTCATGTGTTTTGTTTGGTTACTGTGAAGACTGATGGATGTTAAAATGTTTATAGCCAGATATGAGATGAGACCTGCATCTGACCTGTGTTAGTTAGCCATGATGCTCCCTATCCCACTATACACACAGTGCATCACACAGACACAATGCCCACACAAACACACCAAGAGAACAGTTCCTTTCTGTATTATATTGCCGCTGGCTCTGACCAAACACATGACTTGTATCTCTCTCCAACCAGCCTGAGGGTTTCTGTATAAAATATGAGCATCCAGTAGATACTGCAATCTGATTACACAAAGCCTCACCTGTCAGCTACAACACAAGGTTGGCGCTCTGGTGGTAACAAGGCTTACACATCTTCTGGGTTCTGCTGTAAGGGGAACTGGAGATGCTAAAAAGCTAATCCAAACAGCAAAGGATGTTCAACAAGGTCATCACATCTGAAACATACCTGATACATGCTCCCACTTTAAACCCTATTCTATTCTTTTTTCCCCTTTAGGCTTCCTCCTACCTTTTTGCAAAGACATATAATCTGAATCTTCTAGAGATAATCACATGAAACTGAGATTCAGAAAGACCTTTTCTTTCTTCCCATTAGGATTCTCCTTGGTTGTTTGTATGGAACAACAAAGAGAAGTCGTCTCTCTTTCTCTCTGTAGAAGTCATTGGCTGAACTCACCCAGAAATCCAACTTTACAGGACCCAGTTCCCCACAGTCTGCTGTCATGTCTGCGTTTTTAGAATTCAGATTGACTATGCTCCTGTGAAGTCTGTGAAAAGGTTGATTTTTATCAAACAGCAGTGGAACGCAGCAACACAAAATGTTATAGTTGCACTCCACTGATGTTTATACAGTGACTCTACCACAGTGAGAAAACTGGTGAACATAACTGTTTTAAACTGAGACGGCTAACTGAGTATTACCAGATACAATTTCAGAACTGGAGATACAGTACATGATATCCCTATACACAGTTTTCACTTCAGTTCATGAGCCCAAAATGTTGTGTCTAAATATATCTCATTGCATCATCCCCTTAAAAGTATATGTGTTTTAAATTAAAAATCTATCATGGTACAGTAATTCTTTAGTTTTTAACTGCGACTTGTGTCACACATACATCAGTTAAGTATGTCCATTTTGCTGCCAGAGATCATGTAGTGTACTTTTAGATTTAGATTTAGGTGATGTGCATGATCTTCTGTCTCTGCATGTGCCTGTAATGTTGACAGAAGAACAAGCTGAGGCAGTCTATGGTCGTCAGTGAGATCAAGTCAATGATGAGGCACGATATTTGTTAAAATTCGAAGATACAAAGAATTTTTGGCTGAAACATAACATCCTCATAGAATGAAGGCACATGGAAATAGTGGGATTCATGGCCCTGTTGGTGGTGAAGACACTGGATGATGGCTTTTTCTTCTCCCATAGCAGTAAGATGATCATAATAATAGATTAAGACAGACAGATTCAGCTGTGACATTCAGCATCCCTTAGCCGCTTGTTTTAATTCAGGAAGCTGACTGGTTAGAATTGGTGCCACTGAAGGCTTTTAGCATCAGCAGCGTGGGAACGCAGGTAATCACAGTGACACCTGAAAATAAGTAAATAAAAACTCACAGAGAGGCAGAGTGGAAAAAATGAAAAGGAAGAACCAGAATATCACCATTATAACTCAATGTGTTTTGAAAAAGCTCAATTTAAATATTTCCACATGGAGTACTTTTCCATGTCCAAGGGAGTGGGTGTGACTAATTTTACTATTAAACATCTACTCTAATCTACTCCAATAAACTTTGAATCTGCAGCCCTTTACTGTATAAGTATGTAAAAGTAAATTAGATTAAAAAGTGTGCAGCCTATGGTACACATCAGCAGCCTTATAAACATTAATTGGATACACACAGCTAATTTGAACGCATATAAGACTGGCAACAAATCCCACAACAGGGAGTGAGCTGGCATTCAGCGAAGCACGCCAGGTGGCCAGCAGCACTGTGGAGCACACAGCAGGGAGGTGGAAATAATGCCTCCATGCATGAGCAAGTCCAGTGGTGGCCTACGCTTCTCTGCTGTGCAGTCATCACTGCGATGATTATGCTGCACAACGTAGCTGTGTGGACAAGAGCACCCTTGCATGATCGAGAGAGGGAAGTGGAGGAAGAGAAGGATGGGGACAAAGCCGTTTCAATTCATATCTTATTCCATACACAGGCAAGCTCAGTGTGGTTTGCATGAAAACAGCAGACAACAAAAAGGATTAAACCTAGCCTACATTAAATATTCATCAATCCCAGACTCATCCACCAAAACTCACACGCACACATAATCTTTCTCAAACAACACATACATAAAAAAAAACACAGAAGAAGCTGGTCAAAAGCCAAGGAGAAAAGCAGCATTTTAAGCTTTCTATTAAATGAGGTCCACACTGGGACATCTGAGGTAATCTGGCAAGCTGTTCTAGAGACTGGAGCATTAAGTGTACAGAAAGCTTCCCCAGACTTCACTTTAATCCTTAAAACAGGTCTGTGTGACATGACCTGAGAAACCAGTTTGGTCATAAGCACTGAGCAGGTCTGGAAGGTGTTGTGGAGCGAGCGAGTGCTTTAAAAAACAAGAAGCAGAGCCTTTGAGTCAGTTCTAAAGTCTTACAGAAGCTGATAATGTGATCTGAGAACTGGTGTTACACACTATAACCCTAACACAAATCCTACTAAGATAACCTGCGAGACACATGCTTTCAGCTCTGCAAAAGTTCAGCAACAGGATAGACCAGGACCAAAAGAGTTTTACCAGACTGAACAAACCAAATGTAATTATTACTGAACTTACTACAGTATATGTTCCTGTTGTGGGCGAAGCAGACTGGAGTGGCAGCTGGTCTAGTTTGTTCAAGAGGCTCCTGCCTTCAAATTGTTGCATGTTCAATTCCCAGTGTTCAGTCACTGCCAGACAGGCTGCCTTGTCAGTATCTTAGAGTTGGACCAACAATCAAATAAAGTTAGTCCTTCTCAGAGGCAACAGTGAGCCCTCCTGCCCTCAGGATAATATTGATCTCCAGAAAAACTACAACAAGTTGTCAGATGTGATATTTTTGTACAGCTTCTTCTCTGTCAAACCTCCACAAACTGAAAATGAATGAATGAATGAATGTAAAAATAGCAGAAGAGCAGTTTTTTTTTTTTTGCAGAAGAATGTGGCCAGACAGCTGAAAGTGTCTTCTCTGTTGGGAAAGACAATAACCTGATACATAATCCCCTTCTCTGTGACTCTCCACCTCTTTAAAACAAAGTCACAGTCCCTCTCTCCTCCACACAGGCTCTGAGAGGGAATTCAGTTGGCACAAAAGGATTTAAAGGAAGGGCTTGCTGCAGTTACAAAAAAAATAGTAGAAGAAGAGATGTTACATTTTTTGATGGTTTTTAAAATTACTTCAAAATGCTGGAGGAAACTTTATAATGAGTTTCCTAGCCAACAGCTATGGCATTTTACAAACGTGGACAAATGAACGAGTTGTGAATTGATCCGCTTCTATCAAACAGCTGGAGAGAATCAACTTATTACTTATTACAAATCTTAATCACAAGGCTAATTACTACCATACCTACAGGTTTATTCATCATTTAGGTGTAAACCAAACCAAACCACTACTACTATACTACTATATGAATATGCAGGGAGTTTTCCAGTCAGTGTGTCTAAATATTGGATATGTGATGAAGCCTAGAGGCCTTGTTGTCATTGGTGGAACTGAAGTGTAAATGCTCATTGCGCAGCTCTAAATACATGTAATCAAACAGAGCCCTGGGGTGGCAGCAGTAGAGAGATGAAACAAACCCTGGTTGAAGAATTTGCACAAGACTGGCTGCACTTAATGAAACACTAATGGGTTTCTCAAGCAGGCTTAAAAATTGAAGGCATATTAGCAAATTCTATTAAATATAATTATTTTCTCCCTTTACATTTTTGTTCTCAGTGTCTAATATTTGTATTCCCATTATGTGGAGTGATACCTTGAATGCTGAGTAGTGTTTTAAACATATAGTTATATAGTTGTACATTTACAATATGTACAGTGTTGATATTTGGGATTTGAGTTGCGACCTCATCACTTCCTGCAAGCACACATATTAAAGCTGACCCAGAGGAAACCTGAGGGCCCCCTGAGTCAATACAAATACACATTCCACTAATCATCATCATATAAACACTGAGGGGACCTTTGCACAGCTGTTAAGGTACGTTTCTAGTTGAAAAATGTTCACTGCACCTGAATGGGTTTTGCTGCAGGAGGTGACGGATGAATTGACGTGACAGAATGAAAATGAAAATGTCTGTTCCCTGTCATGACTTCCATGAAACATCATTTTAGAGTCTTTCTCTCTCAACATATTTCATTCTTTCTTCCTTTTTTTTTTGTTTTCTTTTGTTTTCCCTCTCATTCTCTGTCACTTTTATCTCTCTAGATCTTTCTCCCTCTACACGTCCCGTCTTCTCCCAATGTTTTCTTTTATTATGTGTAAACCACATTTCCACCACAATATTTATGCATGTGCAGCACTTTCTCTTTGGAAGCTTTTGTTCAACAACAAAATACTGTTAAAATCAATTTTCAATTTTACTGCTTTTTTGTTTTTGTTCTTCCGTTCATTTAGTTCTTTTCTTCCTCCTACCTTTTTTTCTTTTCTGCTCTGGGCGATAAGGAAGGTCGATTCAGCTGCTTTCAGAAGGTTGGAGCGAGAACAGAGTTTCTGTGACTAACACTGTGGTGAACCTGATGAGTATCTGAAAAGGGAAATGTTGCTGTTGTATCTGGCTCTGGGCTGAAAAATGCTGAGGCTGTTAGTCTTTTGCTTTAGTGCAGCAAACAGATAATCCCCAAACCTCTCAGATCCTCTGATTTGAGAGAAAGTTTGACGAACAACAAAAATGTTTGAGTAGTCTCAAGGTGCATCCAGAATAATTAAAATGGCAAAGTTTCAAGAACTGTCCAGTGTGCAGATCCTAATGGGATATGGGTAAACTGTATGTTGAAATGTTGTCACTACGAGGTCTGTAAAATCTTCTGGTTTATTCACTGACACTCTTTTCCTGCTGATAATGTGAGAAATCTCACACTGTGATTTGATGGAGTATTTGATAACGAGCATGTCATTATTCTTTCACAGAATCAAAGGCGATTGAATAATAATAATAATCACGTTAGGAGGGAAATTGTTGAACTGGATCAAATCCTCATTGATCTCCCCATGCACATTTCCCTTCCCAGCTGTCACCATGTTAATGAGTGGAGTGGGTATCTGAGTGGATTCACACTTTTTCCTACGCCCAGTTTCTAGCACCCAAACTGTTACCCGGAGTATCTGCTGTTCTTTGTCTATTTACCCCTTTTCCCTTGAAGTTTGTCTCCAAACAGAAATGCAGCATGAAATTATTCAGAGTGGAGCCACTGAATAAGTCTATTTGCCAGAATTACTGCCTGAAAGGCTGGAGAGGGAATGGCTGTACTTTCTCTGAGACCTACACTTATGTATGAAAACGAACTCCACTTGATGTACTGATTCAGAGATAAATGTGTTCCTACATATTATATAACAATTTGCTACATGTGTGCCTATTTGCGTTTCTGAGTGATATCGGTGAATGAAGAGTGACATAAAGAAAAGATGTGTTTGGTTTTGAAATTCAAGTGGAAGTCTTTGAGGAATGGCGGCTTGATTTGCAGTTTGCAGTGTTTCATCAACGAATGTCTGAATAAAGATCAGAATTCCACAAAGTTGAGTAATATTTCAAAATTAATGTTAGTGATCACAGCACAGCCAATTGCATGTCTGACCTTTCCTCCTTTACTTTAGACTCTAAAGTAAAGGAGGCAGGGTTTACTCTAAAGTTCAGACTCTTACTCTTACTAAAATTAGGAAAAGCATGTCAACCTTATGACATGTAAAAGTCAAATTGGCTTTATACCAAATTACTACTCTGTTGACCATATTAACATCTTGTATACAAATTAACCACCATGGTTTAAAAAAAAAAAACAACCATTTACTTTGTTGTAATTTGTTTTGGATAAACACACTCACACAGCTCTCTCACCCTCTCTCTCTCTCTCTCTCACGCACACACACACACACACACACACACACACACCAGATATTTCGCTCTTCTGTCCTGTTTTCCACCTTTCTCTGTTTTCCATGGATGAGTGCGACCTTCTGGTGTCCAACAAAGGGAGTCAACATTACGAGGCAGCAGATGGTTCACAGGGAGACTTTCGTCCTTTTATTATGCATGATGTGATATGTATGCATATATATATATCATATCTTCACCCAAAATCCCAAATGGATACTATTCTATACAGTATATCCTACATATTCATCATTATACAATCATCAAAAATCAACACACTTAGAGTAATGATTTTATACTATGATACAATATGTGCAGACATCAATCAAACTGTGACTTTGGAACAATTAAACTTCACAAACAGCCATCAAAATATTTTTCCTAAAATGTTATAGTTTCTATTTATTTCCTACTAATTATTGTTTTCCTAGATCTTTGTGAATTGCATTGTGGGACAACAGCATCCATCAACAGCACATTAAAAAATAAAACGTGTTTAGTATGCATACTGTGTGGTTTGAGTATACTTCATTTTGTCACTCCTCCAGTGTGAACACCCTACAAACTGAAAGCCTGCTTAGAATAAGTGTGCAGTATGGATTTGGGACACGCTGCTAAATAACCTGCATCACTGAGCCTCAAAGAAGGAGGGCAAGATGGCCACAAACACACTGGAGGTAAAATAACAACACACACACACACACACACACACACACGTAGATGGTCAGGTGTGTCTACAGTGGCACAATTCAGAAAACTATCACTCATGCACATGCTCACACTCACAGACATTCACATAAAAGCCTACATGGTGAAATACCTTCAGCAGCAGCACTTCTTTGTCATGTCCATCCAAACTCTGTGACCTGTGATTGTCAGCAGCTGACAATTTGTTGTTTTAGAGTTACATTTGGAATCTGGATGTTTTGTGATAAAACCCTTTTGTTCCCTGGACCACAGAACCCTGCTGCTCAGCTGACAAAGCCCCAGCACCGCGGGCAGCGCTCGCCCCGCCAGGCAGCTCAGAGAGGACCGAGCCCTGTCATCACCTTCGCTGTGAGACAGCTGTCTGTCTCATCCCAGTCGCCTACAAAAGCAACTGCAGAGCCAGAGCAGGGTGAGCCACAGGTGAGTCTCCACCGCACTAGCTGTCCTCAGCTATTCTCTTCAACTCTTACGGCAATCTTAAAGCGAGGCCATAAAACTGAACTATCTTAAGTGTTTACTCTTATTTTGTTATTACACCATAAGTCTATAACTATGAAAATAAAAACCTATTTAATATTTCCTGTGTGTACTGACTGTGCCACCCTTCTAGCTGTAAGTAAGCATGAAGGGAGTAATGAAAAAAATCAATAAAAGCAAAATAAAGTAGCACAGAAAACAGCTATCACAGTTCAGTACCTCCTTCACCTCCAACTGACAGCCTCGTGCCCCTGTGTGTGTGTGTGTGTGTGTGTGTGTGTCATCCTGCTAGCACTGCTCCATTTTTCCATGATCCAATCCAGATAGTTTACTTAAGCAACTCTTGCTTCAGAATATGAAATACAAATCCACGCACAACAAGTATAACAACGTGAAACTCTAATCCACAGTACAAACACAGGCAGCATGTGAGTGATCTGATGATGTTGGGTTGCTCTCTCCTGGCCTCCTGCCTGCTGTGTCTCTCTTAACCTCTTTGTGCGTCACATCCACCCCTGAAGCCTCTCCTGACACTGCAGCCAAACCCTCGACACAGCCAGCATGACCCTTATCATCACAACAGCAGAGCCTGTCCACATCTGTGGCACAGCACGCAGCACGTGATGCAGGTGTGCGTGTGAGAGAGGGAGCGAGAGAGAGTGTGGGTGTTGTTGTTTACGTTCTCAGTATGAGTCTAATTCAAGTTTAATTCAGTGTGGAGTATTATAGTATGATTCAAGAGCTACACACTGAGCATTATCCACAACCTCTCTGACAGGAGAGAGCCAAGAAAATAACAATGGAAACTTCATGAGTGCTGCTGGAAAAAGCTTCACTGAAAGCTTTCAAAGCTACTTTTGTTGGTCTGTATTTTTTTTGTTTTTGTGAAGCACTTTGTATTGTAACCTGTGCAGACATTACAAATAACATTCAATATCTTCATCTACAGAAACCTCTCCACTGGCTAAAATACACAGAGGCAAAGAGGTGAACCTCCTCTTAACTTTAACACAGGGATATTGACTCCTCTCACCTTCTCTCCTCAGTGCTGCTGAACTGTACAGGGTGTTTGAATCAACTGTCCAACAGCTTTATTTAGCAGACAAATCAGAGCCATGGCAGAGCTGTCTGTAGCAGTTAGTCTGAAAAAGTCCTGCAGCACAGCAGCCGGAGTAGCTCAGAGCAAATGAAGTGAGGCTGGCGAGCGATCGAGCACTCGGAGGAGTTCAGCTGTTTGATGAAGATGCTTTAACTCCACGAGTAATTTATAATAAGGTCAAAGGTCATTCTGGAGGGCAATAACCCTTCAATATGAGAGATTCATGAAACCAGCTCAGTGGAGAGAGACAGAGAGAAAAAGAGAAAGAGAGCAAGCAAGTATATGTTATTATTAATAGTAGTAACAGTAGTAGTAGTGCTACTTGCAGTGTGTGTTATAAATGCATTACACTACATATTCAGACTGTGATATGCAGTTAGTGGAATCATCAAAAAGGGAGACAGAGGCTGGAAAAAGCTGCAGCTTTACTGCTATCAAGTATTAAAATGCTTCAAGGTAACTCAGTGTTCCCACAGAATTGTTTTCACTCTGCAGTAGGATTCTTATTAAACCAATGTTTTGAAAAATCAAAACATAATATTGACACCCAGCAGCCCTTTCATAAACAGCTATTATGTCTAATGGTGCCTCCATATTCAGTCTATTCCGCTCCACAAAGAAAATAATCCTTCATTATTTTTCAATAACAAGACTGCGAAGCTCAAATCTCAATTTGATCTTTTTGCCCCAGCAACACGAATGAAAAGTAGGTGTCATTCATTTATCATTCTGCTCTCAGGGTTATTGTACAAACGATCAGCTCACCTTTGCAGAGGTCCCTGTTGCTTCAGATATCAAGAATGAACTACAGAAATCACACTAATTGATCATCTTACTAGGTAGAAATCATGCTGGACATGTGTTTCCTTACTCCTCCTCTGTCCTTCACATTACATTTATCATTCAGCTGTGTCTGTTGTTCTTGTAAACAACATGACAGCGATGGAGGGCACCCTCTGTGTTCATGTTGAATATTTCTGTTGCCCAAACAGCAGACAGTGTGTTGTCTTTATCTGTGAGTGTGCTGGTGAGGGCATTCCTCTCAAATTATAGCTGTGAAATTGCATGTGTGTGTGTGTGTGTGTGTACGCTGTTGAGGTCAAGAGGTTATCTGAGCAGTTAAGACCAGGGCTGCTGCTGAAGCTGATAAACTGCCCTTCATTCCCTCTGTGTTGCCTCGTCAAGTCAAACCTTATTGAATTAATCATCAGTAGTGACAGACGTCACTCTTTGCCACCCAAGTGCAAAGTAAAGGGTGAACAGAGGTTAAAGTGGACAAGGCCTGTCCAGTGCTGAGGCATTAAAGGCTCATAAACGTCATCAGCCATTGTGACTATTTCTTCAACTGAAAGTTGTTAATGGCTGTGTCCGAAATCATTCGCTCATTCACTACTCCCTACTCACTATCTAGGGAGTTCAATGTAGAGGACTATATAGTGAGCTCACCGGCAAAATGAAAAAACATTTTTGCGCTGCTTTCTCTCCTCTTGTCCGTCTGATATTGTTCTTTTAGCGCAATGCATGATGGTATATAGTGCTTGGTTAGTGACCATTGGTTGTACACTACTTTTCACGATGCATTGTGGGACACTTTGAGTCCTCTATATAGGGCATAATAATTCTCACTGTACATTCAGACAGCACTACAAAATGGCGAACTCACTATATAGTGGACTATGTAGTGAGCAGAGACTGATTTCAGACACAGCCGCTGTCCGTGGTGACGTCTGCACGTTATCTGCATGGCAAAATACCATTAGGGGTATATGAGAAAAGTAAAATCACAAAAATAAACAGCTACTGCTGAGATGACTGACAGTCACCACTGACCACCCACTCAGTGTCTTGATGTGACTGATGTGTGCGGTCTGGTCTGGATGACGAAGCACCTGCCAATCAGACGATGTCTATAGCCAGTGTAAGAGGATACTGTGAAAATGACATGAAAGTTTGAAGCTTTTCAAGAACTTGCACAATCAATGTAACTGCCAAAGGCACAACACTACCAGCGCCAAAAATATCTGCAAACTTACACAGTCCTATAAATACAGTATATCTGCATCTCTATAGCAAAGTGTACTTCCTGTGGTGATGTGGTGTCTTGAGGATGATAGGAAAGAGTGATGCTTTGCATATCTGAGTTTAATATGAATCAAAGAGCCACACGGCTGGAGCTCAGCAGATAACCCTGCAGCGAGCCGAATGACACCCCGCTGAGGATACACAGCTTAACCCTCCTATAGTCTAATGAGATTATCAATTCAGCTTCTTATTCATTTGAATAAGAATCATATTATCTGTCAGGGCTAGAAGATATATTTCAACAAAGGCAACAAAGGTGCAGAGTATCAGACTCTTCTGACAGAGGCTCATAATCTGATGAGCGATGCAAAGCATTTAACAAAGGGCAAATTATATTATGATAGATACATATCATTATGATTCACCACTTCATTAAAGATTAGCAAACTTGATATTTTGAATGTTTCAAAACACTGTGGAGCAGCGGAGTAGTGTAAAACGATCAGCAAGAGTGTGTATCATGTTGTCCATGTGCAACCAGCTCTGCTCACTGATGCTACACCTCCAAACTACAACAGTAACATCAAGGACCTCCAGTTTCTTTTAGCTTCATTAGTCATCAGGCAGGAAAACAAAGCGATGTAACTATTAACAAGTCTTCACAGCCGTATGAAATAAAATAATTCATGGTTTTGCAGATTCAGTCTGAATTTTCAATCAAAGTTTTCTATTTTTTTTCAGTGCTAGATTCATGCTGCCTCATATGAAAGTATGCAGATAAAGTGTATAGATACATATTGCCAAGTGTGTGTCTTACTGTTTCTTTGCGAGTGCTGCAGTGCCGTTGTCACCCCTCAGTCAGACAAGCAGACAGACGTGTGCAAAATACACAGAAACACGCACACAAAAGGAGTTTCTTCAAATGTCCATCTTACCTGGAAAAAAAGAGAAGAAATATAAAGAGTTGTTAATGGCTACATTTGTTTTTCTTTATTCTAAAACATAAACACCATCACTTTCAAACTCTAGAGTTAACGTCTTAATATAATCATCTCAAACATGTAAAAGCTGTTCACTGGAAACATACTTGAATAGAGGAAACGTAAACAGTGTAACAAAGAAATGAAAAAGAGCGCCACACATCAGTTACAATAGCTGTGAAAGTGCGGTTGCCAGGCCACCATGTATGATGACAATAAGTAAGTCAATAATGCTACTGAAAGAACCAGCAGAATCTCAACAATAAATATCATCAAGTGAGGATGTTTGTAAAGTATACAGTTGTAACAAGTACTGTATGGGAAACAAACAAAAAAAGTATATATAATTTGAGGTTTGAGAACTCTATGATTCTGCTCCTCACAGGGACAAATGCTGTACGGAGGAGACTGGAACATATTTGTTGAACAATTTATCTACTGAACAAGATCATCAGTGATGTATTTTTATCAGAAAATTGTTGTAGCAGCTAAATAACACACTTCTTTCTGTAAACAAAATTGTGTTCAAGATTAAGATGATTTTTTTCAGCTAAAGTCATGCTTGTAATTGGACAAGCAGGTCTTTCAGTATTAATCAGTCAATGAATCATCCAGTCCATCTGTTATTGTCGGTCTCTCTCTATAGTCCAAAGATTTAAACGTGTGATCCTGTTGCTTTTTCTGATAAATTAATAACAGAATGTTAACTTAGCATGTGGCATCAAAAGCAGATGAGGTTTTCATTACACTATTAATTTCTTATAAGTGCCTTTTTGGTGATCTTGTATAATACTGACCATCTGCAGTGTAAATATACAAAAAAGCTGCAGACATAGAGCTCATTTCAACATCCACTCTATTGTGCATTCCCACAGATATGTCTTCCCCCTCTCAGCTGATAAGTCATGTAATGTAAGAAACTCTGACAGCTTCCAAATCAGATAGAAAGATGGATCTTCACTGCTCTGGGTTTCAATTACGGAAAGTGAAGCCTAAACTGCAGAGAGGCCGGTGCCCTGATTTAACAGGAATCACTACTGCTGCTAAATTAATTTACCACGGGCATTTCCTGTTTTAATGGAATGCCTGACTGTACATAACTTGTGAAATATGTGACTGCCATGTAATACACGTCTATCAGATGGATCTTGACATCTGTAGTTGGTGAAAAAAAGCATTCAGCATGTCTGTTTATTTAAAGTATTTTGTCTCTATATCATTCTGTATAACAAGTCTAGCAAATGTCAAATAAATGTCTGTACTGTTCAGATTTTGTGAGTGTGTGTGTGTGTGTGTGTGAAGAAAATGGATTAGCATATATCACTCACTCACTCTTTCTTTGATAAGTTCCTTGAATAAGTTATATTTATTGATTTGTAAGTAAGGCAGCTATGATGACAGACTTACAAATACATTATCCCCAGCCTCAGACAATTTATCTTCACAGCACTGTATATCTATTTAAATGTAAATCATCTGGGGCTGAGGGGAGGATTTCTTACAGAAATGTCCTGTAACACTTTATAAACAGGAATCAGAGAGAGAAGGGAGGTTTCTCTTTTTTCCTTCAGGCAGACAAAAGTTAAATTCTACTCTTTCCTCTCTGTCTTTCTCTCTCTATCCCCATGCATACGCATTGATTGTTTCTAAACTTCTCATTAAATGTGGAAGTAAATGAAGTGATCGGGACAGAGCCTAATGCTAGTCACAGACACATAACACCTGAATATACAGGAAACCAATTTCCCAGAGTGCCACAGATAAGCAATTCATTGTCTTGAGCAAAGCTGAGAAAGAGGAAAGACAGAAAACAACATTTGTCCCGTTCTCTTCCTGTGATAAACATTTACCAGGAAGGGAAGGACCAACAGGAAGAAAAACACGTTACCACAGAAGAACACCAGGACTGATCCTTCTGTTAATCCATCTCTCTGTAATGATGACATTTGTAAAATGGCTGCATTTATATTGCGCTTTTATTCAAAGAGCTTTACTGTTTTCCCTCCCATTCACACACACACACACAAACACACACACACACACACACACAGTGATGGCAGGGAGCTGCCATGCAAGGTGCTGGCCTGACCATCGGGAGCAATTTGTGGTTCAGTGTCTTGGCCAAGGACACTTTGACATGTGGACAGGAGGAGCTGGGGGTCAAACCGCCAACCCTGTGATCAGTGGACGACCCTGAGCCACAGCTGCCCCTACTTTCTGTCCTCAAGGAGACATGAAGTACATGACGGAGTATTTCATACTCATGGATTTTCAAACATTTGAAAGACTCTTCTACACTCTTATTCCTTGTGGTCTCAAATGTCTGAATCAGGTTCACGTCCAAGACTCTGATCCAGAGCTAACCTCACTGCTCGTAGCTGTTTTCTCCCCCAGATGTGCATACAGATGTGTTGTTGAGGAGCTGACAGATGCTTATTTGATACACACCAGTACAGCATGAATATATTTGCTGTTGCACAAACCTAAATTTCCATCCTAATCTTTAAAGTCTGCTCATCCGTACAGTTGGTGTTTTAGAAATGTGTTGATAGGACACAGGTCTGCATTCAAACAGGATCATTAATTTCACAGTTTCCTTCATGAGTATATTTATTTTATCTACCCCTGTTATACTTAAAGAAATTATTTAGCACTTCAGAGTTGTCCCTGGGGAAAAGTGGGATTAACTTGAAATTAGATTCCCTGAAATACAGGAAAAAATATTTTCCAAATCATCAAGTTCCTGACATCCGGTGACAATGTTTATCATTTCTCTCTCTCTCGTTCTATCTGATACACCTGACCTTAGCTAAACTGTGTCAAACTTCCAAATATCTGTGTTCTAAAGCAAGCAGTCTAAATGTGCAAACACTGCTGTCATTGTCTAGATTTTAAAACACCCAGAAGACAGCACTAGATCCCCTCTCAGTCCTGACATGGAGAAAACACTATTTCATGTTCAGCAGGATGGAACTGTTTTCAGAGCAGAGATTCTGCCACAGTTTAACAAGAAGTTTGCAGGACTGTAGATGGAATAATGCAAAGCTTGATGTACCTTGTGAAGTGTGGTATTCTCTTTCTGCTGCTAGAAAAGCTTGTTTCTCACACTTTTCATTTTTCACACAGTTGCTCAACAAAACCGCAAACTTCCTGAAGGCCTTAATTCTTCTTTTTATGCTGATTTCTTGGTCTTGGTTTCACCTATAACGCTGACACTAATGTCAGTATCACCTCATCTTCCTATGTTTTAGTACTAGAGTTCCCTCTATATGTGCAGACACCACTGCTGCAGTCACAGTTTAGTTCAGTGACTCAAAACTTTAATTTTGAAGCTCATGCATACAATCCTACTACCTGTCAAGTAGATAGAAAAATAATGATAATGAGCTCTTAAGAAGGGATATTTGATGATGGTGGAACAAACTGAAGCAATACAGTAACAACAATGCAGAAATGCAGCATTGATGGACTTGGAAACCTGTCAGAAGATTTATCCATCAAACCATAAATGCTTTACCCAGAACACACATTGTTAAAGTCCATCTAAAGATACAACTACAAAAACTTGAAGTTGATTTCATGGTCATCAGTGGACAACATGCTGTAGTTGGACGTATAGATGGGATCTCTGTGTAACTGCACCATCAAAAGATGACAATATGCTTTTCACCTGGAATTAAAAAGATACAATCAATCTATAATTTATTGATTGATTATCATTATCATTTGAATGTAATTCACTGATACAGACTAACCCTCAGCTGATTTCATGTCCATTACAAACTGTGCAGAAGTCTTCCTTACACAGAGATCCCAGTAAGGACTTTGAAGAAATGACTGGATCTGTGTATTGGAGATTGCAATACCTTATTTGCATGTGATTACTGGGTAAAATAAATCTCTGTAAATATGATTTGAAGCAAAAAAAGCCATGACAAGCACAATGATAATATTCAGAGTATCGTAGTCAGTGTAGAGAGAGAGAGAGAGAGAGAGAGAGAGAGAGAGAGAGAGAGAGAGAGAGAGAGACTGTCCTAGATCAGGTCTATCTCTATTGCTCTTCCATTATCAGGCTCTCCTTTTTTCCCTGGCAGGAGGCTCAGTGACAAAGCAGCAGAATCAATGGGCAGGCCTTCTTTTGTCTCTGTAAATACAAGGTCCGTATCAGTGAGGCTGTAGGTAAGGCCTATTGAGCACAGCACCGCCTGCGTTGAATGAACCGACTGTGAAGGCTTTCAGATGGAGGATCACTGGAAGAAGCAGATTAACTAAAGAGGTTGTTCATGTTATCCATGGCCTTCAGCTATGAGCTCTTCATTTCAATTTTCCACAACCTCTGGCATACAACAAGTATGTGAAGCTGTTTTGTGTTTGTATTGGTGTCTCCTTATTTCCTTAGGAGGATTTAAGGCTTTATCTCACTTCCTGTATGTCTCCTTTGTTGTCTCTCAAATCCATTTATCCTCCAATTTCAGAGAAACAGGAGCAATCTGTGTGATGTCTATGAGTGGATATTTCTGAGCTCCTTCTCGCTGCTTGTTTGTGCTCACATCACTGCCTCGTTTTCTTTAAGACCCATATTTACGTTTGTATGCACAGCGACCTCTAGTGGCCGTAGCAAAGTTGGAAGTCCGGTGAGGTAGTATAAAGAGCGACAAAGTCCACATAGGGAGGAGATTGTGGTGGATGGATGGGTCAAACAACACAGGATTTTCACCCAGGAGGCCGCTTTCTGTGTCCCGTGTGAAACAAAAAGTCAACCCTGACTTATTTTAACGTCACGTAACTTACCTTACTAAATGTAACTTACTAACGTACCTGTTTTAACCCAAACTATGATCTTTTCCTAAACCTAACCAAGTAGTTTTGGTGCCTAAACCTAACCAAACTGCGACCGCTTCACAGCGTTAACCATGTGTTTATTATTGTTACCATGACGACAAAGGTCTGGTACACCTATATATAGTTTTGGGAGTCATTGGCAAATTACCTATTCTGTCTTTTTTTAGAGTCATGTCTCCTGCCACGGGTAAGGGCTCTAATTTAGGAAACGCTTGTGTGGGTCGTATTAGAGGTTAGGAACAAACAACCTGTGTGGCTGTATGGGTCGGAGGAATTGTTGAAAACTAATGGAGCCACAGAGACAGAAACAGCGTGTGACTCTGCTGCTCAATCCATGTCATTACTGAACACAATGGGGCAGCAGGACTGCTTAATCATAGCACCAGAATACTGATGCTTCAATCTTCCGCCTACTGTCTGTTTCATTAACACACCAACACCTCCACACACACACAGACACACACACACACACACACACACACACACAGTCACACCAAACAGACACAAATAAAACAAAAGCTCTTAATCCACTGGCTTCAGTGAGAGAGTTGACAGAGATCCACCTGGAAACAGACTGAATGACTAAACACACAACCATTCCCCCCCTAAAATACACATGTATTTGTTACCTACTGTGAGCTGGGCCTAACAATGACAGAGATTTCCATTAGCAAGAAAAGGACGCACACAGACTCTCGTTGCCACCAGGAGATGTTGAATTGACACATGAAGCTTCTGTTTCAACCCATCGATGTGTAACAGTGAAATATCAAAGTCAAACCCTCCTGTGCTCTGATATCCAGCTGAACTCACAGTGGGAGGCACAAATGCAGCACAACAAAAGCACTGAACAAAATGTCAGCTTGTGCCATGTGGAGATTAGTTCATACCCAGAGAGAGAGAGTGTAGATTTGTTAAATATAGATAACATTTTTCTCTGCAGTTCGGGGAATTCATAAAAAGTCATGCAAATGGAGCCAGTGGCATATTTAGAAACTCTTTTGGCATAATTGCACAGCAGAAAAAAATAGTTGTGGAATATTAAAGTTTTGAAACATTGTCTTTTAGTGTGCATATATGATCCAGGACATAGCCTCTGCTTCATACTCAAATCCAAAACTCAAGCAACTGCAGAGTGACTGTTTTTATTTTCATTATGCTCTGATACAGTTTTTTCTTTCCAGTAGTTTAGGAGGTAAGAGCTTTAAAACCAAGAGACTCTGTGGGACTTGTGCATCTCTTGTGGAGTTTGTTTCTGCGACAACACAGAGGCAGCAGGTTCAGCTGGAGATCAACTGGCCCTATAAAAGGTAATATTATTATTAACACCCTTATATTCTCTCTAAATCAAAAGTGCATTAAAAAGCCTAAGAGAGGGGAAATGATGTTCCTTACTTTTAAACAATGCCAAATGATGTTTGAATAATACATTAAAACTAGCAGTATTTACAACAACCTTGAACCTAAACCTGACCCACACACAAAAACAAACAAAAACAAAACTAGATGGGGTAAATGAGTCTGACCCAGTCTGACAGGGGACCTTACTGGAAACAAAGCTTCATTAGAGACATCAGAGATCAGATGAACTCAAACTACAAGCTCCAGGTCCGGTGTTAGATGCTTTTTTTTCTTCTTTGATATTTCTGTGTGTGAATTTTGTAATTGTCCTGGTTTGGGATAGTCAAGGAAATCTGCATCTCGTGTTTTCTCTTCACCTCATTAAGAGAAAGAAATACAAAATAAAAAGCTGCAGAGTAAACATGTGATAATGTTTGTAATAATGGTACTTATAATGAAACTGCTGTTACAAACCAGAGAGGTTTTAACAGAGGATGTGGAGAAGCTCTGTGTGTGCTCTCGCTAGAAAGTAAAGTCTGTTCTATATTTGGAGTCTTGCAGTGACACTGAGAGCCTGAGAGCCACCAACACTGACAACTTTAGAGAAACTTCACACTGACATGAAGTAAAAACTCTAATATTTTCAAGTGGAAGCAGTATTCATTTGGGGTGGGAGAAACCTGGGAAGATGGCAGCCATGTGGTTGATGCTGATTTAAAAAAAAAAAAAATTGGGGGTGTGGAAGATGAGCTTTGTATTAGCAGGATTCTCATTTTCAATGTCAGAAAAACCTAAAAGTCAGCACTAAATCTAGCATCAACAACCAGGACACTGACAAGCATTCTGATAAACTATCTGTCACCCTCTGTGTAGTAATTTTACTTCATAGTTATTCCAGTTCACCTGAATAATATATGTATTAAGTTATCCATCCAATCAGGTAAAGCACCAAAGAGACACCAAAAACAAATGCATCACACCAGTTGCTTCACACAGACCTGGATACTTTTGGAGCAGACACATAATTACATTTATTAAAGGCCAAATGCACTTTCTGAATGGATGAAGGTCAAACTATTGTATTACTATGGGGCTGTTTGCCTCACTAAAAGAAGCCAGAATACAAAGGAAGGAGCACAAAGACTTTACTGATGATCATTCTTCCCCTGTCCTCTGCTTAACTCAATATACTAATTTAATAGACTGACAGAATGTAATTTACATTATGGTAAATAACTGGATGAATCCTCTAAAAAAAGGAGTCATGCTTCCCCTGATGAACACAGAAAGAATAAGCTAAAAAAGCTTAAATCTGCACAGAGTAAAATCCAACATGACATAAAGTCTTTGCAATGGCATATACAGTATGGTCTCAAACTGATGGAAGATTTAAATTGGCACTGCTTTCTTCTGACTACCACACCAGCATTTGCAGCCTATCGATCCTCAGCAGAAACAAACCTTATATTTCTGATCTGGGTGCAGATCTGCTCAGCACTGTTAAGTGTGCCGCTAAAAATCTTTACCGTCACCACCATAAGCGGGCAAACGGCCTTTTCAACCACTTGTCGTGCTAAACAACAAAGAAAACACAGGCGGTTCTGGTACAAAACATGGTAATCTGTATAATGGAAGATTTTTTTTCTTTCTGGATGTGGATGTGATGCAATACAATTGAAACACCCTTGAAGTCTTTTGCTTCGTGTGTTTCCGTGAGACTGAATCCCTGACAGGTAAAAGATGTCAGCCTCACTGGAGCTCAGCCTTTACAGCACTTCACCTGTTTAAAGCTGCAGCCAGGGGAAGAAGACAAGGCCACTTTTATCCTCCATCTTGGGATGTTAAAACTAAAATATATGAATAAATCTCACCTTACACTACTGATGTCTGAGATACTGATGCTACTTTACTTTCCTTTAGTGTTGGACTGTGTGTGCTAACTTCCAGCCAGCCAGAGTCTGGCCTATGAAATATGCAACAGCCAAAAACACATCACAGGGTCAAAGGTTTGAATCCAGCTGGGTAACCGAACAGATGGCTGTCTGGCTGCATTACAAGGTGGACATAAATGAAGGAGAAAGCCTGGAAGTCCAAAATCTGGGAGCAAACAAAGATTAAGGAGGGCTGTAATAAACTGTTTAACAATATGTAAATGTGTTCATTTAAACAACTGAGTATCAAGTTATTAAAACATAATATATGGCTGATTAATCTGAATGCACCTTCTGTACAATATTTCAACCCCTCACCCCAACATTCACTAAACATGTAAAACTGACTGATGGATGATGAGTCCTTCTCCTCATTACAGCTCCATTAAGCCACCTGCAGATAAACTCAGTCTGATTGAAGTACAAGGCAGAGGAATGGATGGCTTCTTCATTTATTAGCTATGAAATGTGGAGATACTGAACCTTTCATATTGTTTATCCAGAAACAAACTCATTTGGATTTTGCCTGAAGGAAGTATTTTATTTTTATTTTCTCAGCGGAGTTTACATTCTCAGCCGGCCTTGTTAGAGGATGACAGAGTAGGTGGAGCAGTGAGCTACTGTACCTGTGTGATTACTATGATACTCAGCAGATGATGAACACTTACTGAGTGAAATAAGTAGCAGGGTGAATTATCAACATAAAAGAGACTTGAGCTGAGCTCAGTCAAGAAAATAAAGGCAAATGCTGGCTCTGGATTCAAACAATAATTACCAAATGGCACACCACCATTACATTTAAAACATAACAGTTAGTGTAAATCTCTGTCACTTTCACTACATCTGAAGCTGGTGGCGCTGTTTGTTCAGAATTGATAATAATAATCTGAATAAGACACTGATCATCAGACAGTAACCACTTTCTATGAACAGTGCTGGGAAAAGAAAACTTAAATCATGTTCTTACGTGGTAAAGTTTAACCCAAACAAACAAAAGTGTTTCAGCCAAAACTTTCTGTACATAACCTTTAGAGACTGGGAACATGATTCATGTGTTTTGTCTCCAAAGTTTCCTAAAAACCAAGCCTCCTTTGGTTTTTAAAAAAGGTCAATCCACTCACTGTGATATTTAAGCACGACTGAGATTTATCTTGGTAATTAATTCATTAATTCATAGCATTCTTTGCAAAGCAATGCCTATATTAATATCTGGGAGGTCTCATAATAAACTACAATAGAGGCTGTCAGTCCTGTCAACAGGAATGTCCTTTAAGACATACTTAATAAGCACAGCACACACAAATCCACTGTTATACAATCATCACTCAATTCACTGGCTACAGGTACAGTTGGACACTAAGCAGGACTAGTTTAATTTTAAGGACTGCCATTTGTACAAGAGGCCATGGGAAGAATAACATGACTCGCGATCTTTTGAAACTCACTCTCACACTCTAATGTAACCCAATAGTCCTGCAATAAATCCTATCCTTGTAATGCTTCCTGTGTTGACACTATGTCGGAGAGCCCTCAATTTAAATGGCAGCTTTGGAGGTTAAGGCCATAGGTGTTCTTGTATTTGACTGGGTTATATTAAGTCTTTCTAAGATTCTGTCCTCCTCTTGTATGTAAATGTGGGTCAAAACACCTCTCAGCATAATACCATCCCGTTGATTTTGTTTTTGTACTTCTTAAGACATTTTACTTCCTGGCTGACTTCAGTAAATCCACATAGACATATCATTCACGCAGGTATAGTATTTTACTTACTGTGAAGTAAGTTCTGAACTAGACTTTTATTGTCTCACCATACCTGGCAAGATAATTGAAATCTCCTTTTATATCCTATAATTAAAGCTGTACATTTAGGTGAAGATAGTTATCCACACATTATTTACCAAAAGTAAACCAAGTTAAAGCTCTGTGAACTGCATCATCCCCTCTTCATAATGTAGCTCACAATCACCGTGTCAGCAGAAAATATGAGCATGTGACTCCCTTCACTGGTGGGTAAAGTCATTATACAGGCTACAGAGCACATGAGGGGAACGGATTGTCTTGGTTGAATCGTTGTTGGCATGACACCAGCTGTTCCTCACGAAGATGGTAGCCCCAACAGCATGAAGCTCTCCTGACAGACTAGACCAGCGACTCAGTCAGACAATGTAAACTCACGTCAATATGTACAGCAGCAGTCCATCTTTCAGTTTGTTTACTGAGAAGCAGATCACTGATTCACTGCTGCATACACTCTCTGTATACCCTGTTCTCTTGCCTGATCTGAGATCTGCAGATTGAAGTGAGCCATAAACAACACCTCTGTTGTCAGCTATGGCTGTAACACACCTGAGATGTACCCATGCAAAGATATTTTGCATCAATGGGCACACGTACCCTTAACTTTTGTACATAAGACCAACATCCACCCTGAGTTACCAGTTTATTAGGTACGCCTATACAAACAATTCAAAACAAGCAGCCCCGTAATAAATTCTACCTGTATTAAGCTTGTCATATTCAGTAATTGTATACTGTTTCTGTCAGGCTTTTTCTCCTTTAGCTGACAAGCTGGTCACTTGTGATTCCAGCAGACCTGATGCTGAGTTTGCACTGACAGTGATTTCCTGATTATGTCCAACTGAGCTGCTGATCGATCACTGTGTTTCTTTTGTTACCGCTCCATTACCAGCACACCTGTTAGGGTTGAGCTACTTACAGTCCGAAGAGCTTCATGAATGCTGACGTTCAATTACAAAAGTAGACAGGAGACAGGGAATCAATTGAACCAGACGTTTTGCCCTCTCTTTATCACTTTCACTTTATCTTCTCTTACTTGTCTTTCTGCAGCTATCTGCATCCTCTCATCTCTTCTTTCTACATCTGTTTTACTTGAGGGTGCACAAAAATGGAAGGTAACGGTCAGATGATAAGATGATGAGAGATGAAGAAATGGGGGATTACTTAGTGACTACTCAGTATGATGTATCACTTTAGGTTGTGCAAAAAGAGTAACTCATAATTAAGTAAGTATTAGTAATTAATGAGTGGTTACTAGTTTTGTGCCGCTCAGCAGTCGGTTCAGAGTTAATCAGGAACGACTTGTGAAGAAAGTGGTCAGTATGTCGAGATGTTTATGAACTAACCACTACCTACTGATTCATTAATATAGTATCTCCCAGTATGATGTTCTCTAGTAACTCATCATTATCTACTATATAGTCCTCGATTCTGAGTTATTAAGGAACTATTTATTAACAATTACTCACTCGTTCCTTAGTAACTACTGACAGTTTTCTGTACCATATTCTAAAGTGTTACCGATTTGTTTAAGCTCTTAATCTTAATGATGCAATGCTGTTCATTTCCTGCCAAATGCCAAATGATTAACTGAACAGGATACCTGCTATTTCTGACTCACATAAACTAGTCCTGTTATGTAGCATTCAGTGTGCGTCAAACCTCTTGTTGTGAACTTTATTCTTCAGCTGATTATGTAATAGTCACAGAGGGAATGTCATTTGGTTTTGTTTGGTTTAATGTCAGCTGACGCTCCCAGAGGCCAGTCAGTGGTCTGTGCAGTTCTATCAATATTAAAGACTGATCAAAGGTCAACTCTTGACCTTTCAAACACACTACACACACACACTCAACCCCTCCACATGCTTCTCGCTTTATCTTCAGCTGACCAACATTCATCCTACTGTGCCAGCTGGTGCAGTTGTTCCAGGTCAGTATAACTGGGTTAAGAGCCCTGCTCATCCTGCCCATGTACATACAAAAGTGGGGACACAATAAAACAAACACCTTATAATAAATCACAAGCTATGGCCTCAAAAATCACCCAATCGTTAAATACATGTATTTCTGTACCTTAAGGTTTTCACATATCATGTTATATGGCAATAAAAACCTAGGACATTTTCATAAAAATAAAAAGAGAAAAGAATAATGCTCAGCAGCACACAATGCAGGGAGTCTTTTCAGATGGAAATCAATTCTCTTTGCCTGTTGTAGCACAGACCACAGAGGAGCTGGTCTCTCATCGTCCATACTGCATTCTCCATGTCCTCTTTTCTCTGCTGTCTTCTCCCCTCCACACCAACCTCTCCTGCTTCCATTATCTACACTAGGTCTCATCTCCTGCTCATCTCTCTCCTTTCCCATGCTCTATTTTATTTTAGCAAACTCTCATTCTACCCAGCGACCATTATCATTTGCAGATATCCTCCTGAAGACAAAACATGTCAACATATAAGTCTCCCAGCATCATGTAAACAATTTGTTTATGGATTCATTAGCTGTCATTTCCTGACGCCTCTTTATGCTCAGGAACACCAAATATGCCTTTGCCCATTTTTGGAGTAACTCTGCTCTCATGTCTGTGTGTGCTGACGGTATGAGATACTTGATGCCACTAGAGTCCCAGCATTATGCTTTGAAACAGTCTGTCAGCAGGCCAATTTAGAGCTAATTAATGTCAGATTAAAGTGTGGCTGTTCAGTGATCTTATTAAAAGTGTTGGGTAAATAAATTACATCTGCTTCACAGTTGTCATTACAGCAGGGCTCATTTACTGTAGGTAAAAAAGGAATATGAAGAATAAAATTAATAAGACACTTGAGATAAACTCTAAAATATGAAATGCTTTTGGTCAGAGTGTAACTCCACACTAGAGCATGTGGATGGTGCGAGTTGGTTGGGGTGTCTGTACAGTGGGCAGGGGGGACAGCATGAACCTCCTGCATGTTACACCCTCCAGTTGAGGCTCGTTGCTGGCAGATGAAAAGAGGCGGCCGGTGACCCCAGTGTCACAACGGTGCAGTTCTCCTCAGGCCAACAGTGAGGTAAGCAGCAACAGAGACTGAGGTGCAGAGGGATTTATTACTTCCTCCAGCCCTCCTGAAATTTGGCGTCTCATTTGTCACAGCCATTCTGCTGCAATGCATTCAGTGTCTTTTGTGACAAAAGGTAAAAGAAAACATGGAGAATTAGACTGCCATTCTGGGTAATTAGTTTGTAGAGGGTGAGCAACAATAAGAGAGACGGAGCACTGTGATGTAACATCTCTCTGTGCTTCTCCATATGTAACGCTTCATTTTCTATCTTTGTTTAAGGTGCTTTTGGAACGGGAGAAACACAATTGCCAGATGATTATAAAACATACTTGTATATTGAGCACTGAAGGACAAGTGTTTAAAATCCATTACTAGGGACATAATAAACTATTGATAGTGATGTTGCTGGGCTGCTTGTGGGTGGCACTGCATTTATCATAGGAGATGTGTTCAGAGCTCAGCAGGTAGTGATTCATTGAACCTTGTTAGCAATAACTGTAAAGAACAGTGAAGCACACATACACTGAGACCTCTTGGTTATTCTTTATTCAGTCAAAGGGTCGACTATAGCAGGGCTGTCAGGGTACACTGCACAAGAAGGTCCTGGATACTGAGGAAAGAGAATGGGATGTCCAGAACGGTTTGAATCTGATCTAGGGACAGTATATTGCACTATGTGCCATAACTGACAGACTGCTATTTTCCAGTGAAAATATAAAACATATTAGGAGTTTGATCGTTCATTTTGGATCTGTGAGGATGAAAACAGAAGCAGCAAACCAAAACCTCTCCTGAATCTTCTCCACACACCAACAAGAGTGACTCCAAACAGTCGTGACAGTTAACGGTTTCTCTACGGTGACACTTGGCAGGGAACAGAGCTATCACACTTCAGTGTATCACCTCTAAATGATTCAAGCACAAGATAGTTTAGTTAAAGAATGAGAGGACTTATTCTCAGCTTGATTCTTATAACTTTAAGCTATTCAAAGCTCCTTCTTAGTTTTATTTGATTCTAATCTTAATTAAGATTTCCAATTAAAAAAAGTTTAAATACATTTCACAAAGTAAAACAAGCTTTTGGATAGAAAAGTTATGGAAGTGATAAGTTTGACGTGAGCACTGACATCAGTAAAAGCTCATCTGTGGAATAAGCTATTACTAAATACTGATAACTTTAAATTAAGTACTGAATACCTGCTGCAGGTAGGTATTCACACAGAAACAAAGAAGAAGAGAGTTCATTAAAAGTTCATTTTGGAAATATAAAAGTCTAAATCACATATTAAACTTTAGAATCTGGATAATAAAACATTTATTCACTTTCTCAGTGGACTTGATCAAATAATGCAAAATTTAAAACTGCTTTGATTTGAATAATTTTACAAAGCTGGTTTGCAGGAGAGCACAATGGCTGTCTGATGAGCTTAACTCGTGCTGATGATTTGTCTTTGACAAGAGCACACTTCTTCTCATTTTCCCCTCGGCAAGAAAGCGAATAAGTGTAAGTAAGTAAAGTTAATTTAGTATAGCGCCTTTCACAGAGCAAGATCACAAAGTGCTTCACAAAAGTATAATTGTTTAAAATAAGACCATAAAACACTAAAAAGAAACAAGCAATAATACATAAGCAACAACAGACCTTAACAACACACATAAATTACAAACATTAGACAGCACGAGGCTAGACAGTGTATTCAGTATGATAATGGTCCGTTTGTAGTATTTTGTACTTGTCCCAGGTAAGCTGGGAGATGAAGTCTCTTGGCTCTACCTCAATGAGCTGCTATTAGCTCATTGTGAGCTATGTGAGCTGCTATTAGCTCTTCCACTGATGCATTAGCGGTGCAGTATTGAAACAAATTCTGTGTCTCAGCTGGATCCCTCCTTGCTCTATGCACCTCCCAATTGTTATTCAATACACATCCTATAAGTTAATTTGTGATAATAGAGTCAAAACACAGCAGGCAATTGGATGACCGGCATTTTAAGCCCGTTGATTAGATGACTGATTATCGACTGATTACTCCCAATCTCCTGGTGTCATCAGACACAATTAATAACCTCTGTAATGAAATCATTGAGTGTGTGTCAGCGGGGGGGTGATGACACATCATGATGGAGAACATCTAGGTCTGATATTTGTTTCATAGGGTGACACTGATCAGCGTTAACTCAACATGATTTGTATTTACACCAGAATGAGGCTGATCTGTTTAACTTGAGTATCCTACAACAACGGTCCCCTACAGTGTAGTCAAACACCACCACAAACTGCAGCTTTTAGTGAATTCACACTTCTCTACACATTCACAAGAAAAGCGGATTATTGTAACCTTCAGAAAGACGGTGTTTATTGCAAAACTCCAACACAGCAGTCAAAACATCTCATTAGTGCTTTGGGACTGGGAGATTCATTAAGGGAGATGTGAAGAGATTAAGGATCCAATGAAAACACAGCTCACTGAAATCAGTCTTGCCCTTGCTGTCTCCCTGTCTCTGTGTCTCTCACTGTGAACTCGAGAAGCAAACAAACTACTCATTAAAATTACAGATTTTAATTTGTCCTAATTAATTGGACGAATCCTGTAGAAAAGGGCACCCACGCGACCCTGATGAACAGTGAAATACCAGACTACAAGCTTCAGTCAGCTCGAGGAGCAGCACTGCAACATAAAGGAGCCTCGTCTTGTTGTCAGCTGCAGAGGTTTTAACTATTACACTGTGCACTGTGTGGTATCGAATCAACTGCTTTTAAAATGCATCTTTTTTATATTCCTGAACACACCCTCACCTACATCTCATCAATCATCACAATAGCTCTTAATTCTGCTGCCTTGGGAAAATGCAAAGAATCCACATAAATAATAAAAAACAAAAAATTAAAAAAAACACACACACAAACACAACACACTGCTCCCAGCTGACTTGAGCTGACCTCACTGTTTCTCACAAAGTCACTGCTCAGCATTTATGTTGCTGTCTTAGAGAAATCATTCCGAGGTGAGCAGACGAAGCTTAAAATTGAGGGGAGCCAGCGAACATAGACGTTAAGCAGGGAGAGCTGAAATACAAAGAAGAAAGACAGTGAAAATACAAGAGACCAGAGAGAGATGGGAGTGGCTGCAGACTGTGAAACTAATGAGTGGAGAGTTAACAGGGAGTGAAAACATTTGAACAGCTCACTGAGAAAACACAGGATGAGAAGTAGTGTTAGGAATCGTGAGCTCTGTTTTGTTGGCTGCTTTCCAGTGGGACAGCTGTGTTCCACCAGATAACCATCATGTTTCCATGACAGAAAAATGTTATAAACTTGAGCATAAAATGAAACACAGTAACTATGAAATTACAGTTTTCTGTGTAAATTAATTAAAAAGAAAACTCCTTTATCCATAAAGTTCTCTTTAAAAGTTTGAGAGTGAGAATAGAAACACTTGAACTTGACTGACTGGGAACTTCTGATTGCAGCATCGACTCTGAAGACCTGATGGTGTTTTCCAGCCGAGTCCAGCCGAGTCGCTTCTGTCACCACTTCATTACCAAACATTTACAATTACTTTTAGAGCTGCTGTACTTACAGTCTGGAGAGCATCATCACTTACTGCTGACATTTAATTACACAAGTAGACAGAAGCGAACACATGGAAACTAATAGTGTTCCTCTCTAGGACTGACTCTCTCTTTTCTCTGCCTGATTCTCATCAGCATGTCTTGTTTTCTCTCTCCTCTCTTGCTCTCTTGTCACACATGGCTGATGCTGGCAAGCAGCCAGTGTCAAAGTGTCGACACCCTGACCAATATCTGTCAAGGTGGATGATATTCCTGGAAGCGTGGTCATGTAGTAGACAAAGGGATTTAACTGTCTGAACCATAGACTGTATATAAAGATGGACGACGCGTCTCCACTTCCTCCTACTGTACAAAAATGAAGCCTTTATATACAGTATATGGTCTGAACGCTCAGCTCCTTGAGATGGGCCAGATCAGCTCTATCAGTGGAGCCATGTTTAGACAAGATATACATATGACAGGTGAAACAATGCAAAATAATTTTGTGCTATAAATCAGATCAGTGGATTTAAATATCAAAATATTTTAAACATCTTTAGACAAGTGACCTCCTAGACACATGTAAACACACACACACACACACACAGTAGGCAAATACTGTAAAGCTACCTAACCATACAGGGCTCTACGCTAACCTTTTTCCCAAGGAGTACATGTGCTCCTAAATGAAAAAAATGTAGGAGTGCACAAAGAAATTTAGGAGAACAGTGAAAAATGTTCAAGTAACACAGTTTATTAACAATGTATTACATACATATTTATACTGCGTGTGTGTACGTGCATTTGTGCATGCTCCTTCTCCTTGTGTGCACTTATGATGTGAAAACCAGTGAAGGACTATGGAAGAGGAAGACCCTACTATCTAGTGAAAGAGTGAAAACACTCATCACATCCACATTCCACATCTCATTGTGGAATGTGGGACTTGTAGTTTTTGTTCCAGGGACGGATGCACGATACACCAGCACCACCCACACCACACTTTACGTAAACAAGGAGGAGGCTGGCTAGAAGGAGCACATACTGGCACAATGGCACTGGCTAAATCTACATCTGTCCACTGCAGATGCATTGTCCACAACCTGGATGAGTAACTAGTAGTAGGCTAGGCCTACTCGCAATTAATGTCACATCTCTTTTGATTCGTCCAGAACAAAACCGAGGCATAAAAAAAATGAAACTGAGGCAGACACAGCTCAGACAGTTAGTCCAGATTTATTTCTGACTCAGACATATTCTTACAGCCACATTTACACTAGTTGTAGAAATTGTGTACTAGAGAAAATGAGACACATTCTGTATCTGAGATTTAGGAGCTGATAGCAAATTCTCCGGTGTAACGTTAATGTGTGAGCTCGGCAGCAACAACACACAGCACTCTTTCCAGCAGTTAACGTCGCCATGACAACGATGTCGACGATAGGGAAATAAGCCACATTAAAACCACATTCACCTGGAAGATCGCTGTGAATGATCTCCAGCTACACTGTATATTCAACATCACTAACAATTTATTCATCAATATTGTATGTATGTATTTCAAAATAGAAAACAATACACTTCATAACGTATTGTATTCATAACACGAGGTATGGGCTGGGTCCGGATTGACTTGCTGTTTGGTCTGGAGGCGGACCGAGGCCCGGACTTTGAGAAGTCCTGCTATAGACCTGTAGCCTACCACTAGTATAATATTATTTCCAGTGGGACAATACAGCAGTTTAAGAAATACATAACCAACATTTATAATTTTTGTAGGTTTTGTTCCTTCATTAAATCCTTGTGCAAGAAAAATGGTCTACATTGTGCTAAGTAATGCTAAGTACTAACTTGTCAATAATTAGAACCATTTTAATGTCCCACCCCATCCAGGCTGTGATTGGTCGGTTCACGAAAAGTGACATTGACAATCGCATCGACATGTTGAACACGTTAAAAAAAAGGCACCTGAGACAGCTAAAGAGCCAGCCAAACCCAAACCGTGCTTTTCTTGTCCCTATTGTCTTCTGTCTTAGGGCTTCAGCTGCAAAACCTTGACTAACAGTTGAACTGGTATTGAGGATCTTGAGGAGGAGGATGTGGGCTGGTGCATAATCAAAACGGGCCGACGACGGATCGCTCTAGTTTTTGTATAATGGGCTGCTCGAGCGGCCCACAGAGCGACCGGCCCCACCAGTGTTGTTGATGGTGGTGGCATCAAACCAATACTGATTCACTCATCACTTATGCCAGCTTTCCATCACTGTTTGGCTGCAAATGTAGCTGATTACAGGAAGAAATCCCTGATGAAACAATATTGATGAAGACTGATGAAAAGATATATCATTTACAAATTATCCAATTGTCCGCAGAAACTGCCATTTTGTAGCAGGAGACCAGAGGGCACACATCGTGTACACCAGGTGACAGGTGATCAATGATCCATGTGTAAGAGAAAGCAAGTACAGGTTTAAACATGGGAAGTGTGAGGGTGAGCTGTTTTTACCAAACCTGTCAATATTAAAGCAGAAAGTGTCAAACTGAGGATCCAGTCTGTCTCAGGCAGAATGATGAAACATCTTTGATGTTGAAAACATAAATCTCTCTGGGATTCAAGAGAGATACAGGCAGGTAGGTGTGTGTGTGTGTGTGTGCATGAGTCCTAAATTTCTGCTTATTTTGGGATGTGGAAATTCCTAATATTTCTGGCCTTGTTAGTACCTTGAGATGTGCAGTGATGATTTATATTGGTCATGTAATTTTCCCAGTGTCACCAACAATAAACAACATCCTCTTGTTCATGTCATTCTGATTTTGTAGCAGCGACACTAGACTTGACATTGACCAGTCAGCTCTAACTTAACTCTCCTCCAGAATGGTTGCCAATTAGAGCAGCAACTCATTAGCAGAGAAGCTGTTTATGTGAGAAGACACCAGTGCAGTGCATATGCCGAGGCAGAAATGAATGTTTACTTGTAAGCGGGGAAGAGGAAACTGGAAGTTAATCAGTAAAAATGTAGTAAAATTAAATATAGCAAGACTTGTGTTGCTGATATCATTCCCATTATATTCTGTCCATGATCATTTGTTTTCCCATTCAGTTTCCCTCTGCGGGGCTTCAACACATGAGACCTTATGGTGCAGGTAGACTGTGTGGGAAAGTTCATTTACATTCCCCTCTTGTTTCACACCGCTCATTTGTATTTTAGACTCAGAGGAGAGGGTAGTGTTTTCATTATAATGTGCCAGCAGCAACACAAAGGCAGAAACAACACAGAGGTTCAGTGGAATCATCAAATAGAAATATGATGAGAAATAAAGTTTGCTGCCACAGTCAAGAGAGGAGAGACTATGCAATGTAAATGATTACTGCTGTGACAGACATTATTCATGATGCATATATACAATATGTGTGTATACTGTATGTTATCCAGTGTAACACACTAACACCATCAAAAACTTGCTCATAGACTCAGTAAAGATGTTACATGTTGTTCAATAGTGGGTGACTCACATATTGTACACAGCATAAACACATTGAATTGATTTAGATACAGTAGGCAGAAACCTCATGAAATCTGTTCTGAATCAAGCAACAAATTGGGTTTTACCAATATCAAAATCATGAGGTGACATGAGATTAATTTAAATCTACCCTCAAATCTACCATCAACTTCCACCCTCTGAATTGTATGGCAACTATCAACCCTTCACTGTAGATGAAACAAGCACCTTATTTCACTCCCTCATTAGGCAGAAAATTCATATTCACCTCAGACGGTCCAATCCACTCGTCTCTTAGACTGAACACAAGGTTCAAAGCTTCTGACCTTCGGGTGTCTTAATTCATAATCAATATCCAGCCCACAGTGTTTCTGTCCTCCATCTAAGCTTCAGCTGTCAGTGAGAAAACCTCCATCTCCAGTAAGATTTTCTTGACTGCTGTGTGTTTGTGAGCTGTGCAGCTTTAAAACTCTGTGACTCTTTAAGGAGAACTTCAGGACCTCAGGGCGGGCTTCAAGTTGTTGGGAGATTTTTGTCTTAATGCTGTATTTGCTTGTGAGAATAGGACCATGAGGTTTTGATAATACAGTGTTTTAACTGTGAGAACAGCAGACTTTGAGGCAGCTAACAGCTCACTGTCCATGATGCATTAAGACCCATGAGCATGCTGGGATTGAAATGAACATTTTGCTTACCCATAAATCACACTCACAGACCGAGAGAAGGCAGAATAAAGGAGGGGTACGAAAAAAGACAGAAGAAACAGAACAACTACACAAAGAGTTAAACAAGTCAGCAAAGTTCAGAATCAGCTCATCTTTCCTGGAGAAACTTAATGGACAAGACTCCTCCATTCTGCTTTAGGCATCTCATGTCCCATTAAAGTTGCTGTCACTCTGTTCTGGAGGTGAGCTTTTATACAAGACTGGCTATTTTGAAGAGGAACAGTGACTGACAGAAGGAAATGAACTGTTTTAGGCTTCTAGAAAACTTGACATCAGAAGCATCTAATCCTCATTCATGTCTTTTCTTCTAGTAAATGAGATCACAATGGACATGTAGTCTTACCACAAACAGCAGGGAGTCTCACTATTATTGCACTATAAGTGCAAAGATGGGTGGGAAATTACAAGTTTTATATTGAGACGCACCCTCATGTTCATTCCGAGGACAGCAACAATGAAGTCCAAATCTACTGAACTGAACTACAGGTAGAGGGAACCATGTTGGTCATTCAGCCTTACGCTGGTCTGTGGACAGTAAACAGGCATCTTTTTTATATGGATCAGCGCGCAGACATGGTTCACATAGTTCACATAGTTTCACAAAAGGCCCTATTTTAATCACACAGGCACAAAGACAAGCACAAAGTGGTAGGTCTTGCATGCCCAGACTGCTTGGGAGTCTCCAAGCACACCTGTTATTTTGGTTCATGTATGTGCAGCAGTGCAAAGTAGAAAAGTGCTGGGTGAAGGTGAATATAAATCAGAGGGTGTGGTGATAAATTAGTACGCTCTTAGCCAGTCACATCACTGGTCTCATAGCGCTGAAATGCATCAATCCAACGCTATTTCTATTTTAATTTCGACAGCAATGCATTTAAAGAATAAAACATAAAAATATGCTTTTGTTAAAAAGAAGGTAAGCACAGGATTAATGTATGCCCCAGTAATCCGACATATTCTGCATAAACAACAAAATATCTATATAGTTATAACCAGTGTGTTGTGTGCAGCACGCACATCAATACATATTTTCTTCCTTCAGACCTTCTGTTGTAAATAAATGAGACACAAATAAACAAGAGAGTCTGGAGCTTTCTAGAAATCAGTAAACTGACCAGATGACAAACAGTGTGGACTGAACAATCTGTTGCTCCTCTCCTTCCTGCACTCGTCCTCATTCCTGTTGATTAAATGTGACTGGTTGACTTTGAAGCCATTTCCCCTTAAGGGATCTAAAATGCAGTAATAGAGCGGACAAGATGGTGGGTGTAACACAGAGCTTCACTTAAATTTTTTCCCAAATGGATTTCATTAAAAAGATGTTATTGCACTGAGAGGGAGTTTTCTCTTCCACAACAACAGATGGGAACGCTGGTGAAGGAAAATGTGTTTTATGGGTCTGCTGAGTATTGTTTCTCATAATGCTGCCTCAACTGTGTGAACTTTGTCAAGAAATGTATGGAGGAAAGATGTTATATTCATCTAAAAAAAAACATATTTATCTCAGCTGTGTGGTTGAGTTTTACATTACATTTGAACATAAATGTATATTTTAGGTGTTTTACATCTCACTGCATTTCAAAAGCAAGATACACAAATAAGATACATAAAGAATGCTGAAGAATAATTTAACTAACAAACAGATAGGTTGGTTCTGTTAGTTTAAGAGCAAAATGCCTTCAGATATCATTTTCTTTAAACATCTCAGTTCCTTTCCATGGTTGCAGAACAGTCAGATGTCAAGTCAGATGAACACTATAAAAACAAGCATCAGCTAAGCGCACAGTCTAGTTCTGTTTTTAAAAGACTCAAAGAAACTCCTGAGGGAGAAATATGTATTAGTCAGTGTTCATTTCTCAAATAAGCTCAATCATCAAAAGGTTATTAGATCTCCTGTTTGCCAACTCCAAACACATTGAAAATACAAAAAAATACTGTGAATATTAGAATGCACTACTTTATATCTCAATCAGAACAAAATGTACCGTCATCAATCATTTGGTTTCATTCAAACATTTTTCAGTGTTACTGCTGACACCTGGGGACACAGAGACAGTGCCAGGGCAGCAGTGTGAGAGATCAGTCAAACACATGTTGTGAACAAACCTTACTGCTTAAACCAGCCCTCTTACAGTCCTGTTAATTGGCTTTTGGTCCTTGTAAGATTCAAAGTCATTACTAAATGTCAGCACAATTAGCCTAACTGATTAACTGAGCACAATACAGACTGTCTCAGACCCAAAACACTGTTACAACCCTGATTACACTCCCATCTTATTAACAAGCTCTGTTTGCACTCCTCACACTTTTATTGTACATATTTCCCAGAGGCAGGATGATATGTTGGTATTATTCTAAAGCGCTGATGGTAACAAACAAATCCACAGCAGTTGATAAACAGTGAGAGAGCTTAACATGAATTCGTGTCTTTTTCCTTTGAGGGGATTCGATTAGTCAAATAATCCAGAAGATTTTATTTTATTTATTGATGATAGATGATACAAGCCCATAATGACACATTGAAGAATGACTATTACTGAGAAATATATTCAGTTCTAAACAGAGAAAAGCAGTAAAGAAAAGTAATAAAAGTCAGTAAGTTCACAGACTACAGTTGGAGTAACACAAACATGCTATAACAGGTCAAACTGACCACAGTCCACTGTAAGAACTCAGTATTACTAAAAAGGAGTCAGTGATCAAAAACTCTCCATATGTCAGGATGAAGTGCAGTCACTGTTCAGTCAGTCTTCACAACATTTATGGCCTGTGCTAACAATCTGGGAAAGGTTTGAATGGAAGTACAGATCATACTCTGAAGTTAAATGTCACCATCCATCACAGCTGTGATACAGACTGTACCAGTATGACTGCCTGTCAAGGCATAAGTTGGCAAGTATAAAGTGATCTTAAGTGAGAGCTGGCAGTGAACCCTGACTGAGGGAGTCAGCTGCAGTTGCGTAGCGCCAACGACATGCATCAAAGCAAGTGACCGACTGATGGTTGTGACTCAAACACTCCCCTTTAAAAGTGTCAGTCAGTGTTGAGTTAGTGTGTTCTTTAGTTACAAAAGGGAATATGTAGATAAGAGTCTAAAGCAGCCAATAAAATATGCAGCACAGGAAAAACAAAAAGGAAAACAATATGACAGAGGCCAATAAATAAAACTATGACAGAAGAATCAGAGAAGGATAAAATGAAAATAATAATTTAAAAAAATATATATGTATAAAAAAGAGCCTGATTTCCTAAGGCCAGCAATTACAAAGCAAAGGCCTCTGACTGCTAAAGTCCCGTCACCTTTAAACATTAATCTAGGAAAAGCTAAAACAGCGCTGCCTTGGGAACTAAAAAAAGGCTCCAAAGGTTTAAAATGTAACTTAGGGCTGAACCATGTTGAGCCTTTAAACCAATAAGATTTGTATTAGATAATTTCTAAAATAAACAGATCATGGGTGAAATAGTTCTGTCACCAGATTGTTATTACAACTCCAGCTCCAGGACCTTTTGGTCCACTACATCTGCTTGGAGGCGGTGATTTATCTCAAACAGCCACACCTGAACAAAGGAATACACATGATTCTTTATTTTAAGATGAAAAGCCATAGAATCAAAACATACAAGTGAACAATAAGACATCTTTTGAGCATAACCCATGAATGGTTTTACTTCACATCGCTAACATCTTATCAGCCTGCTAATCTAATGTTTGGGATGTTTACTGCCTCTGCTGCTACATTTTTTCCACATAAAACCAACACCACGGGGGTCCACACTATAACACAATAACATGTCGGTCACTTTTTACTTAGAGAGGAGGAGCAAGAAATGAAGGAGCAAGTGTTAGAAGAAGAGAAAAAAGAGTGGCAGAGGAGGAGGTTGAGATCAGGATGAACTACTGACATCACTGTAATAGATCCCTGCTAATGCCAAAAAAACATCACTGCTACGTATATCAGAGCTGCAGACATTCAAGTAACTACACCTATTATTGTATCCCATCTGTGCACACAATTTGGAAGAAAAATTAATAAATGATGCATGGTTTTGATCAAGATGAGGAAAAAATTACACTATTTAATTAGCATTAGGTGAATCTAAATTACGGATTTATAATCACATCTGTTTCAGGATACACAGTGCTTTAGCAACACATGTCAAATGTCATGCCAATACAGCCTATTGAACTGAATTGTAAGAGAACATGGAAAGATATGAGAGGACAGGACCAAGGACTGGACACTGAGGGGACATTCATGTGAGGTTGTGGCCTTCATTTAAACTGAGGACTGCAGGGTACTAGTCGTCATAAAATACAGTTCATTTAAAGAGGAGTGTTCTGCTATTTTCAAGGGAAACCGTGTATGTCCAACCTGAAAACACCTCAGGGTACCACAGAGTCTGAAGGCTCCCTTAATGGAGGTAAAATCCAATCTAATTTCTATTATCAGGTGATTTAATGTGCATTTTCTCTATTATGAAAGACCATCAGCTCACCATCTGCTGGACTATAGTGTTGATCAGTGATCTAACAGGATCAGACAGGCGTGGAGACACGCAGGATAAAAACAGCTCTGCTCCACTCTGCACAGACAAATGTGAATGCACTGATGCAGGCATGGAACCCTACATTAAGTCATGTTTGAATACATATATATTAACATAAACTGATACTCTTCCACCTGTGATTTTTATCATTCATCAGAAAACTAATCTCTCTTGTTTGATCCCACTGACTAAGAAATACTAAATGAAGATTAGACACAGAAAACCATGTAGTCTCTAATTACAAACAATAAACTCTTTTCACTAAAACACTCATCACAGCGTTTCAGAGGCAACAAGCAGGGGGAGTTTTACTTTGTAAAATGTCAGTGAATTGCTTCCTGTTATGTCACGATGTACCTGTGGTGACAAATCTTCACAGAGTGTAAGGTCTCTCTGTCTCTGAGAAGTTTTGTATCTCCTGCAAAGTGTGAGCATGCAGAGCTCAGCTGGTTAGCTTTGAAGTCTAATGTAAATCTAATTTTATCTGTCATGGGCAGAAACATTAACAAGCAGTCTAGGAGGAGATATTACCTAAGTTAGAAACATTAACACAGAGGAGGTACATTATGTGCATAAAGCACAAATACTGTCTTATAAGGTTTTCTCCAAAGGATTTAATCAGATTGAGGTACCGAATTGTTAAAAGAAAAGTGAAATCACACATTACTCTCATCAAGAGTGCAGAGAACTGAAGCTGTTCTGTGTTCAAACTTTCAAGCACACCAGTAACAGGTGTTTTCCTTCACCTGTCAAAAGTAAAACAGCTGCTGTGACATCACTTATGAAGGCGTGGCCAGAAAAGAAACATTTGAAAATATCCAGACATAAAGAACACCGAAGCTGCAGTTCTCTGGCCTGTATGTTTCAGTGTTAACTTAATTGTTTCTGAAAGTTTTTACTATTGTTCTGATTAATGCCACTATGATCCCCATAACTATCTATCTAAACAGATAGGTA
This sequence comes from Macquaria ambigua, assembly GCA_008360985.2. Lineage (NCBI taxonomy): Eukaryota > Metazoa > Chordata > Actinopteri > Centrarchiformes > Percichthyidae > Macquaria > Macquaria ambigua. The sequence continues at coordinate 71,395 of VMKM01001901.1, forward strand.
GATTTGAGAGGACTGATACTAAGTGATTATATACAAAACACTAGTGACAGAAGACATTTTGACTAATCAAAAGACAATTTGATTTGTTTCTTTGCACCATTTGACTGTTTTCCTATTTAATATGATTAGTAAGGGAAACACGTTTTAACTGACAGACTGATGAGTGCTGATGGAGGCTGCTTATTATTGTCAGAAATAAAGAAAATGTTGAAATTAAAACAGAAACTGAGTGCCAACATTAATATAGCCTGAGAAACACAAAGACACTATAACTTCACAAACATGATGTTTGTGCTCCCAAAATATTAATTTAATGCTGCAACAATTTATTGTCCACACAGTCCCTGAACCTAACATGAACATCTTGAAATGCAGTCATCAACGCTTCGGAATTTTCAGTGATTAAGTGGCTATCCTGGACAGAACAATTCACTGCTGCTTTATTTTAGCTTCCCTGACAGGTGTAATGGTAATCAGTGGTGCACTTATGTGTTTGTTTTTTTCAAGTATGCTTTTGATTTATCTATTTTGTTTTCTAATTTGCAAAATTACTCTGCAGGATATTTAGATATTTATATGTATTTACTGAAGTTGGGAGGTTTTAACAATCCAAATGAAGAAAGTTTGAACTGTCCAACAGTCGGAGCACGCAGTGAGTTATGTTTCTGACACCTGGAAACCCCTCTGGGCTAAAGAACTCAGCAGGGTGAGTAATGAAGCCAAGCTCCACTTCAATGTGTGTCCTTGAAAACCTTGTATTTGGAGGTTTTAGTGAGAGAGACGACTCATTGTGGACTGAGGGGTACAGTCATTTCCCCCAGCAGCCAGGCTACAGACACTCATCAAAACCTCCTTACAACTCTGAAGAATCCAACAGTACGTGACTCACCACCGTTACTCACCTGAAAATTAAATTCTAATTGCTCATCTCTGAGTTGAATATTCAGTAGCTGAAATCATCATTGAATTTCTTGCCAGAGTATATTTTTTGTCCACGTTGCATCAGCACCAGCAGTGCACTCCATCACAGAAGAGACTTTTAGACGCAGTAACAGAGAGGCAGACAGACACACATATAAAGCTGAGTACACACAAACACACTCTGTCTCGGTAACCTTGAGATCTGGAGAACCATGAAATCAAATTGCATTGCGCTGATGTCTCAGTGGAGCGACACATTTTGTCAGTGTGTTGAACTGTGTAGGAGGCCGTTGTTGGTGGTGGACTCGCACATGTCAACAAACAACAGATATAAATTGGATTTATGTGTGTGTTTTGTTTTACACAGAGAGGGTCAGAGATCATTAATGCAGACCATTCTTCATAACAGCAGAGGGAGAGAAAATACAGGGACCTGTCTGTACTAAATTTCAACATATGGCATATATGTATTGTTAATATCCCTACGCACACGCAAGTACATGTAATACAGAAAGAGTTTGGGTCTTGACCTTTTAATATGTTCTTGCAGGACATCTGGGTGCATTTTGCATGAGTCATTTAAATTCATACAATCTGCTTTCTTATCACTTGTATCTCATATGTCAAACCTATGGTGATATATGACTGTTTTGCAGAGCAGATACACAATAAAATGGACCAAACCAGCCATCTGTAAACTAATGTCACTATTTTAAAACTCCGCACTGATTATGAAACTGTTGTTGGATGCTATAGAATCAGACCAATAATTGAAAAACTATTGATGCATATAGCAGAGCTAAGAGAGAGATAAGCAACAGCTGTGCACTGACACCAGAGTACAGGCTGTACTGGTAAAAAGCAATATGTGAAGGAATTTTCCTTCTTTAGGTTAAAAGGTAAAAGGACACAGTGGTTCCTCAGGTCACATTCAGGTCATTTGTAAACCTAAGAGCAGTAGGTCATAAACTGTCTCATTCAGAGCAATAGTTCAGCTCTCTGTCTCCTGACTGGTCAGGGTGCAGCTGTCTTGATAAGGCTGGCTCGATCTCATTGGTCATTGGAGATAGACAGCATTATGCCCCAGACTCCACAATGAGATACTGCCTCCTCTGAGATATGCACTAAATATGATGTGGAGTAACATACAACATGACTTTCGTTAACTTAGGTAAGCATGGTTTATTGTTTAGAATCCAATACCCAACAGAATCTTCACACATTTTCAGCTGGATGAGCGATAACCTTATTTGGACTTGTAGTGAATCTCGCATGTCTAGCACAGGGTTAAATACTCCTCTCCAGGAAGTAACCTTTAGAATTGCACAATGTACACATGTACTGCTGATCTCTATTCTCCTCGATCGAGCTTCAGTAAATGCTTCTGCGTAAGACATCCAGGTCTCCTGAAACTACTTCACTCACGAGATAACCAGCTTCGTGATTTCCATCACACAATACACCACCTCTTGTCAACAGACATCTCCTTACCTACAGTACCACATGTTTTACAGAGTAAACTGTGATGTGATATAATCGATATGTGGATGGGAAAACATTTAAATACGAGCAGTAAATGTAAAAGCAGGAGTAGATTTTCATTACCCCTGGATAATTAACATCAGACCAGATTTTCAACACCAGGTGCAAATAAGGTGTGATTTGCCAGAACCATCATCCTCCACTTCCTGATTTTCTTTTACATCCACAAGATGAGACTGGATTCAGGAGAGGGAAGTCAGAGCTCCACTAGCAGAGTGGTACATCGTGCTCCGCAGCCTTCATTCACTCTAAAGTGTGATTGACACCAAGGCTACATACTAACACAGCACGCAGGGAATACTGACTGCATGGAGACAGAGTATATGAGAGAAAGTCTGTGCTGCATCACATCCTGAAACTCACAGATGTCAGAGCAGGACTGATGCATCATACAACACAGTAAATACTGTAGATAGATGGGAGCAGAGTATGCCTGGCGCACTGTTATTCTGTTTTATATGTTCTTGTTTAAAGATGAGAATGTCTATAGCTTTGGGGTCAAAACAAGGTTTTAGGTCAGACAGTGAATTTTCCAGTTAATCTATGTCCGAAATTAATTCTCTGATAATCCACAATCACACACGAGACCGTTCATATTGCTTTTAATTTTCCTATGATGATTATGGATGCTGGTTATTTTTGCAGCAGTTCTTCCTCGAGATCCTCCCAACCTTGAGAATGTGAATATTTCATGGTGAATATTAAATAGTAAGAGACTTTAGTGAGTGGTCCGACAACGAGGACAATCAAGGTCTGGATGGAGGGTGCAGACGCCACTCTCCAACACCAATTCCAGCACACAGACTGGAATGTGTTTGCTGCCCAGGCCACCATGGGCCCCCAGACTAATATTGACACCTACACCAACTCTGTCCTGGACCACATTAAAGGGTGCATGGACATTGTGACCTCACAGAAAAAAATAACAACTTTCCCCAACCAGAAGCCCTGGATGAACAGAGAGGTTCGCCTCCTGCTCAAAGCTAGGTATGGCTGGTTTTTCCCATCTGAAAACCTGTCTGCCTGACACACTGGATCCACACCAGTTTGCCTACCGCCGCAACAGGTCGACAGAGGATGCCATCTCTACGGCACTTTACTCTTCCCTGACCCACCTGGATAGCCACAACACTTATGTCAGGATGCTGTTCATTGACTTCAGTTCAGCATTCAACACTGTTACCCCCTCCAAGCTGATCTCCAAGCTCAGCCAGCTTGGCATCAGTACATCCCTCTGCAACTGGACTCTGAATTTTCTGACCAACAGATCTCAGACTGTTAAGTTGCATAACCTCTCATCCTCCTCCATCACCCTGAACACCGGTGTGCCACAAGGTTGCATGCTGAGCCCTCTACTGTACTCTCTGTTCACCCACGACTGCGTTCCTGTTTATAGCTCCAACTCCATAATCAAGTTTGCAGACGACACCACGGTGGTAGGCTTGATCAGAGACAATGATGAGACGGCCTACAGGGACGAGGTTCAGCACCTGGCCGAGTGGTGTGCTGATAACAATCTGGCACTGAACACCCAGAAGACCAAGGAAATCGTCGTGGACTTCAGGCGGGCTAGGAGCCATGCACACACCCCTCTCTACATCAACAGAGCTGTAGTGGAACATGTGTCTAGCTTCAAGTTCCTGGGAGTCCACATCTCCGATGATCTCACCTGGTCCCTCAACTCCTCCACACTGGTGAAAAAGGCGCAACAGCGCCTTTACTTCCTTCGGAGCCTTAAGAAAGCTCACCTGTGTCCTAGGATACTGGTGGACTTTTACCGCTGTACCATAGAGAGTTTGCTGACGAACTGCATCCCTGTGTGGTATGGCAACTGCTCCGCTTCTGACCGTAAAGCACTCCAACGGGTGGTGAAAACTGCCCAACGGATCACAGGCTCTCAGCTACCCTCCATCATGGACATATACAAACAGCGCTGTCTGGGTAGGGCAAGGAATATCGTCAAGGATGCCTCCAACCCTAACCATAGACTTTTCATCCTCCTCCCGTCCGGCAGACGTTACAGGAGCTTCTTCCCTGAGGCTGTGTCTCTGCTGAACACTTCCCCCCCCTTTGAGCATCACTGCTCTTTACTGCACTACATAATTACTGTATATTGCACTGTATAGAACTTTCATTTTTCCATTTGCACTAGTCAGTACTCTGCTCGCACTAGCCTGTTTACACATCTATTGCTTACTACTCCACTGACCATAAACTGTATATATATATATATATATATATATATATACACACACACACATACATACACACACACACATACTGTTCATAATATATATTCCCCATATAATTGACCTTATAATTGACCTATACTGTACATATATATATTATTCATAATGTATATATTTGTTTTATTTTCCACACACTAGCCACTTCCCCATATACTAGCCACTTCTTCCATATATATTTATTTATTTTCCTGTACATATTGTGTATCCTTGCATATGTATGTATATCACTGTACATATATTTATACCTGCACTATCTGTAGATACTACTATATTCATGCACTTCTGGTTGGATGCTAACTGCATTTCATTGGCTCTGTACTTGTACTCTGCCCAATGACAATAAAGTTGAATCTAATCTAATCTAATCTAAATCTTTATCTCAATATGGATTAAGAGGAAACCTCAGACCACACAAGGACTGAGCTACAGTGAAGCTTCTCATTCAGTGGAGTCAAGTTCATTTATTTATTTCACATCCTTAAGAGATATTAGAAGCCCAACTGATCATCAGCAGCAGCACCCTCACCTCTCAATGTATATCACAAACTCTTAAGCTGTTTTCCTCCTTGTGATTAGTGACATGATCCACTGATCATCAACTCATTAATGAGATTGCATTGAAATATTAATTAAAATTGTGATTTAAATGTAATAGGATTAACCACACAACCCTAATACACACAGCTCCCAGTCCCTCTCTTCCTCTCTCTCTCTAACATGCACACACATTAAAATTATGGTCTAACATAATGTGCATCTCAAGTGCTGGAACAACTCATCCATCTAAGCAGAGAAATACACCTGCCCTTTTGATTTACAATAGGTTAAATAGATTTCATTAGGAAGAGTAATGGATGGCATCATTAACATTCAAGTGTATCCAGCGTATGTGACAAAAAAAAAAGAAACGTGAAAAAAGTCAGCAGTCCTCCAAAGTGAAGAGCCAAATGCAAGATAGCAAAACAGACAAAGAATCGGCAACAAGATGCTCATGTGGTCTGACTGCTGAGAGTCTCCTCTCCACTTGGGAAATTCCATAACCTGAATCCCAATCACCTTCTTCTCTCTGCTCTTCATTTTCTGTACAACTACCACGATGTCACAGTGCCTTCCTCCTCCACACAGAAACTGACTGATGACGGATGAACATGACTTGCTTAGCCGAACATGGATTGACAGTCACAGAAAGGCCATGTTGGAGTTCACAAACAGTAGAAGAAGAAATGTTCTAACTGAGCATGAGCCAACACAGACATGTGTCTGAGTAGAAAGATGAAATACTGTGTTGATAGAACAATTCATTATTCACGACACACCAACTGATGTAAGAGGCTGAGTGTGGAGATGAAAATGGCCGCTGAGCTTCTCTGTGTTACTGATATCACAAGGACTCTGAGCCTGGCAGAAAACACATTATTATAACAAGTCTGAACTCAATTTGTATTCCAACAACACTGACATGAACCCTATAAGATAAATGTTAAATTGTTTTTGGATTTAATGTTGTGGGCTATTCATATTTGTTGTCCTACTTACATGAAAGTAAAGGGAAAAAAATGGGGCCACAGCATGAGAGAATCCAGTTCATGTATCCTACTGACAGAGACTATCACCAGTGGAATACACACTGCTTGTTGTAATCAATACTAGAATATATCTGAAGTGTCAGGCTATATGTGTCACGGGCACAGGCGGAGGGGGAACGCTCCACAGCTGCCTGTTAATCAGCATTGAGCTTCATCCACCTGCCCACATCACATTATCACTAACAGAAGCCTGGAAGCCAGTGTGTGATATTAAAATCATTTAGCACTGTCTTGGCATTCAAATTACCAGCAAAATTCAAATTTAATTAACAGGAGTTTGGTCTGTTGTAAGATAGCTGATGCAGTCTGAATGTCTCGCCCTCCCTGGTGGAACTTAAGTGGGATTATTCATTGAAAGCAGCTCTAAATGCATATAATCCAACAGAGCCCTGGAGCGTTAAAGATGAAGCTGACCAAGATTGAAGAAGCCAAGTGAGGTTTAAAAAAAAATGTTGTTTTCGCTCTACATGCCTGTCTTGCTTCCTCTAGCCATTCTTATCTTTTTCTCTTTTTTGTTTTGTTTCCTTATTGGCTTTTTTCACACTTCCTTTTATCTGTCTTTATCTTTCTTTCCCTGTCCACTCTCTCCCCCTCTGATCATCTCTTTATCAGGTCTTAAACCACAATTTCCACAACACTGTTTATTCAGGAGGACCATTATAGTCTCAAGGTGCCAAGCTTTTGCTCCAATCCATTCCAACACCTTCCTCATCTTTTATGTATGCCTTCTTCCATTCATTCAGTTCTTTTCTTCCTCCCAACATATTGTCTGACTGATAAGGAAAATAGATTCAGCTCCTTTGAGAAAGTTAAAGAGAGAACAGACTTTCTGTGACCAACACTGCTGAATTGGAAAAGGGAAACATTACTCTTATACCTGGAAGATGATGAAGGGGGCATGTTTTAGGATCACCATGACAACAAGTCCATAGCTACAGTATTGTATTTTTCTGTCGATGATTGTTATGTGACAAAAGTAAATGTTTTCAATAAAATGCAAATAAATAATTAACAAAATGCAAATTAGCTGCATTTCTTTATCTTTCATAAATATATATTTAATTTCCAGGTAAGAATGTATGTTCTTGACAAATAGAGAGACTTCAATTGTTTTCTTTTTAATTTATAATATTTATTTATCATCATAATCATCATTTTTATGTTTTATTTATTTTTTTATTTTTTGCATGGTTCTTATGTGGAAAGTCACAGCTGTTGGCCACAGGTCTTTGGCTGCACAAGAATCGCAGCATGCACCCTGGCCTCTCAGCCTCCTCTCAATATGCGCTACCACAGTACCAGCCCACCAGCCCAGGGTCCATGTCACAAGCCTTAAGAGCAAAGCTGTTCCTGCTGCACAGCAACTCAGCCCGGCCTGCTCAGATCTGACTCATCTGCTGCCTCCCCTCCATGTCCCATTGGCTGTAGCTCACAGCTGTTTAGTGTCAGAGTAACTGAATCTCTTCAGTTAACAAGTGGAGAGTTTGTCAGGCAGCATACACTGGACTGGCACACAGAGCCCTTTACATAGCCATATATCTGATTTCTGGCTACATGACAAATCCTTCTTACATAGTTATCACACTCCTTACAATCCTCCAAAGAGTCAACTAGATATCAGTATAATTTAAAAGAATTTAGATCAAGCACAACCAGAGGCACGCACACATTCATGCACACGCACACACACACACACACACACACACATACACATGCAGACCCACATGCGGAGCAAATCTCATTTCCATTCTACTGAATCCTAAGTGTGTGTGATGTGTTTCTTTGGTGAATTACCATACAAATAACTGTCGCTGCTTATCAAGCTTTGTTTAAGAAGCCAGAACAGAGCGACAGAGAGAGGTGGCTGAGAGAGAGAAAACACCTCACTTACTTTACAAGGTGTAACTAAAACCCATACTATCTCATCTAAATTTCACTAATACTTTTATATTTTTTTTCTGTTAAATACTTTTATTTATGTTCACACTGTGACAGCGATCTGACCTGCTCGGGCGTGCCTGGTTGTCTTTTCTTCTCTGGTCAGCCAGGCTGTTCACTTAGCCCCTTGTTTGCATAAGTATTCAGCTCCTTCAATAGGACACACCTAAATCATTTCTGGTGCTGCCAATTGGCTTTAGAAGTCACATAATCAGTTAAAGCTAGATCACCTGTGTGTAGTCAAATAGTTTCAATTGATTGCAGTATAAATACATGTGTATCTGGAAGGTCCAACTGTTGGTGAGTCAGTATTTTTGCAAAACCTCCACTATAAAGACAAAAGAACACTCTAAGCAACTCTGAAAAAAAAGTGATTGAAAAGCACAAATCAGGGGATGGATACAAGAAAATGTTCAAGTCACTGAACTTCCCTTGGAGTGCAGTTGCATCAGTCATAAAGAAATGGAGAGAGTATGGCACAGCTGTAAATCTGTCTAAAGTCTAAAGCAGTGACCAAACTCCACACTGACTCAAGGCTGTAACTGTACAGTGTTACTAAAATACTGACTTTAAGAGGGTGAATACTTATGCAAACAAGTATTTTCTATTTGTAATTAATTTAGATCACTACATGCATACAATGATCATATTCTTTATTTATATAAAGGCTTGTAAACCTGCTGCAGGAATCATTCACCTCGAAGAAAACAGCAATCAAAAGACAGTTTGTGTTTTGAAACTGTACAATCTCAATGTGTAAATATTTATCTCATTCAAGTTGATCTCAGTATGAATGCACGAATCAACACCACATTTAGCAACAACTGTAAACAATCAGCAGCACACATGTTTGTGTATAAACACACAAGAGTTTATACATTTACAAATGTATAACGTCCTGGCTGATTATGCAGCCACATTTATACTAACCTTATTTTTGTGCAGTTGTATAGAGATAGATTCACAGAATTGTACCCAAAATAAAGGCCATTGATATTGTTCATTGAACCGAGCTCTACCATTTTGTTTCGGGTTCCAGTTTTGGTGAACCTTCAATGATAACAGACCAAGGGCTTTGTTTTCTTACAGCTGCTGCCAATGTCAGCAGTGCAAATCAGATGGTAGAGTACATTTTCAGCATCCATTTTGGCATGGACTTATACTTGCATTTCTGACTGCTGACAACTCGTGTCACACATGCAAGTACACATTGCATTGTTATGGCTTAATGTGGTGGACTTTTGCCTGTTTCACTGATTGGGTGGTTGTTACTCACGTTGGTACCTACCTGTGAATTTTCTGACCATACATGAGTCAACAACAGTCATGAATACTCTTTGAAATGTGTAAAATACTTTGTAATCCAAATTCATCCATCTCATTAGGTGTGACACTGCTGCAGTATAATATTATTACTCCTTACAACTTTGAAGATACAGAGGCACTTATAGTAGCTAAAAGCGGAGATGTAATCTGTGTAGCTATTGAGATGTGAGAGCATAATAGTTCTTTTCACATGCTTACATTTAACTTCATGTCAAAAGTAGTTGACCTTTGGCACTCTGCCATATAACAAGACTGTAAAACTCTTTCTCTCTTTCTGAGCTGTATTGTTCTCACTGTCTTCAGCTGTCAGCTTTTTTAGCAGATAAACCAGAGCCGTAGTAGAGCTGTCTGTATCATCAGTTAGTCTGCGAGAGTCCTACAGCACAGCAGCCTGAGTAGCTCAGAGGAAATGAAGTGAGTGAAGTGAGTTTGCTGAGGGTGCTTTAGCTCCTGTTTTTATTAAGGTCAAAGGTCATTCTGGAGGGCCTTGACCCTTCCACGTGGGAGACTCAAAAAATCATAACTGTGCTGAGGACAGATGTTCACTAAAGAGATCTTTACTTTGACTGAGAGGAAAGAGAGACTGTTCTGTCCTCGTTACAATCCTTTATGTCATCTGACAGGCAGCTTAACTCCTTCCCTGAATCACCACGCTGAACGAAGATGACCATTCAGCTTCTTTAATGGTAAAACTGAGACAAAGAATACAATTAACATGTTTCATTGTTTTAAACCATACAGTAAATGCATACAATATATCTACTGCATCATTCTCGAGACATAACAATATATCAGCCTGTCAACTGTCAATGTTAGAGTACAAACAGTACATAGAAACATTAGCAAAGCTCCAGTAAACTAATTAGAAAAGCTACAGTAAGCTAACCTATACTTACTAGGACAAACATATGGACTTATCTCAAATTAGTATATTCCATAAATTTAGCTAGAACATGTTATTTCAACTCATTACATACCGACGATGCTCGTGTAAAGCGTGAAAGCAGATGAACTTCAACAAAGAGCAAGGCTGTTTTCAAAACCGCCTGCTAGATACTACAGACGAACGCAGCATCCAGTATCTACTACATACTACATACTGCATACTGCGTTCATCGATAGTATGCAGTATGAAATTGTTAAATCGATTTATTTTGCAGTATGCTAGGCCAGGCTTAGCCGGTTTTGAAAAGCAGAAGTAAACAATGGTACGGCTAATGGCAAACCACCGCAAGAGCATCCTCTGAAAACGAAAAGTAATGACTGTAGCCTCGACACAATTTCTGCTTGGAATCTGGAAGCAGATCTCAAAAATGTGTTAATATTAATGCTCTTATGCTAACTGGGTTTGGACCATGAAACCAAACCTGGGTCTACCTGAACGAGATGGTGTGAGATCAGTTACAGAAGAAGTGTGGTAAAGTTTGTGAATAATCCAAACATGCAGTAGTTTGTACTCACACAGGAAACATTAAAGCAGCCCGCTCATAAACATATTCATTCTTGTAATTATTCCCAGATTTAAATCCTTCCCATCCAGAAAGAAAATAATCCTCCGTAACACTGCAACAAACCGAGCCCGAGGAGCTCAAGCTTTGAATTTCAGGTCTCAACAACACAGAACACAACATTACCACCTTTATTAGAATCGAAACTAACAACCAACTAAAATTTCAGCAGTGAGAAATAATGAGCTCTGACATGATGAAACATAGAAAGGGCTTTCGCTTGAAGAAGCTAATGGTAAATTAATTGTATCTTAATTATGTCTTTTCAGATCAGAGGTTTAATTAGGCTGTCTTTATCTTATTATGAGCAGAGTATGACAGCAGGAGAGAAACAGATTGGCTACAAATGTCTTCATGTCACGAGACATTCCTGGCATTCAGCTGCTGCCAAAAGGACTCTTTACACTGTCAGAGTGACAAACTGACTGTAATTGTGCAATGTACACTGAGAGAAGCAGGATACACTGCGCTTCCACCAGCCAATTTACATCTGTGACACTGAGAAACAGTGAACCAAGGACACACTGTCAGAGCTGCTGACACAATTAGGCTATAACCAAGATTTACAACATTCTAGAAAAAAATATATATTACAGTCTGATGTGGAAAATAATTGCCATGGACAGCTATATCTGCATTATTACACCAACCTGCTCCAACACACAGTGTAATCCACTACAGTGCCTTCTCCAGCAGATATACAGTATGTAACCTACTCCAGCTGATAAGTGACAGCAAAGAGGCAGCTGTTAAACCTGGTGAACTGTGACAGTTCAGAACTGAACTGACCCTTATATTTCTCCAACACAATGGCTCCACAAAACTTTCAAAGGCATGCTTGTTTCTGTCAAATAAGAAACATCAGCCATTTTCCACTACCCCCATCTGTTATGTAATGACTTCAACTGGCAACACACTATTCCTCTGTGGATATAAACACATTTAGTTACAAAATGAATCAACAAAAATAATGGGTAAAGCCTAGAAATAAATGAAAAGTGTTGCTCCCAGGATAATAATTATTCTCAAATTACAATCTAACATGTTCTGTAGTTGATGTGTGGAGGACTGCTGAGCTCTGAAAAGACAAAGAGTCTCTGATCAAATAGTCTTGGCTCTCTGACTGTGTCTTCAGTTCTACTTGCATGTAGAGATACAATAAATTATTAATATAAAATGCACTTATTGGTTACACAATCCAAACAATACATTTACTTAAACTGGCATCAAAGTACTTTTCTTTTCTATTATTTAACCTCAGTATTTACAGACGGCATGCTTTGGCCTTTCCTGAATGGAGATGTTGGTCTGCAGTGGTGGTCCTGCTGCTGTCTCCCTCCACTGCTCTGTGAGGTTTGACCGGACTCTCTTTCTCCTCCTTGTTACAGGTTTTAAAGCTACAGAGCAGCCGCCTGAGTGTTTTATTGGTTCTTATCCGCCTTACACCCTGCAGCAGGAGTCATACTGCAGAAATGTAATGTTGCCCAGTGCTGAGAGTGATAACTTTCTCTATAGCTTAAAGGGTTGACATTTAAGAGTAAAAAGGCTCAGTATCAGAATCTGACTGTACGACTTTAAAAGAGATTGAAGTGTGACAAATGTTTTAAAATGTGATAATGATGAAAATGGATGGATTTCATTTGAGATGTCATCTCCAAAGAAAAAGAGAAAATATCAGGTTGAATGAGGTTTAGCACTGAAAAACATCTTAATCCCACATGACTGAGATCAGAACGTCCTGGAATATGGATGAGTCTTGATCTTACCCGGTGGGAGATTCTACAACACTCATACTAATTTATTTCCAGTTTCCAGTTAACACTGAGTGGTATAAATTCAGGAAATTCAGAGAAAAATGTTTTGGAGGGTGTAGTATACCTAAAGGTGTCCACTAGTTGGAACGTATCCAATCAAATATCAAAGTCTTTAATCAGTTGTTAAATCATGTCACACCACTGTCCCCTGTCAAAAGTTCTTCCCCACTGTTTGTCATCATGCCTCTTTGCCACTTGTTGTTACGAGCACCATGGCATCAAACATAATGAGCCTGAAGCTCCGTGTGGAGCCAGGACGTGGAGGTGTTGGAAATTTATCACAAGTTGCAGGATTTTCAGCAGGATTTTCCACCATTGAATCAGGCTTTCACCATCTGAAGGGACATGCACGCGCATCTGCCATTTTTGCCCAATGACGCCAAAGAAATACTGCCTACCCCACCTTTAAGTATTCAATTCCAATTATATTAGAAAGCATATTAAAGTTTTGTTTATTTTGGTACATCACAGTAACAGTGTGTCTCACTGCCTATTGGCAGCGACAAGTGATCTGTGAAACGATCACAAGGTTGAAGTCGCCCTGCATAAACTAACATGCCTTTTCTTAGTGCAACAGCAGTGACATTTTGTTTCCCCAAAACATCAACACCTTTCCTCACACTACCATATTTACATGCAACTTCCACTTTCTTGCGCCTGTCCTCCCAACCTTGGACTGAGCTCAGTGTGTAAGGCAATAAACAAGCAGAGGATGGATGGAAACTCATCTGTTTCATTCATGATTCTTTTTCATTCAGGTTAATGAAACTATTTACTGGGCAGGGAGCAGCTTTGAGGAAGGACTCAGCAGAGAGAAACACTGTCACAGGAAACTCAGGAACAGAACACCACACTGATGCATACTTGTAGTTCTCAATTTGATGATATTTTAGGGACGAATATTCTTCAGTGGTGAGACGATGTGTCGTACCAGACCAGGTGCATGAACCAGAGGATCTCTCATGTTCTCCATGGAGGTATCTGGTCAGATCATCGATGTTGTCATGTACTTTAGGAAATGATGTATTGTGAGAATTCTTTCTTTGGGAAAATCAATTCTGAATCTGACCTTCTGAAGTGCAGAGATAAATCTCTGTCAAGTGGAGTTATTCAGGTCTTCTACCCTTTGTCCTTAGGATGCTGACTTGTGTCATTTCTTTCTCTTTCTCTTTCTTCTTAATGTATAATACTGACCACGCTAACGTGCAAAATATCAACAGAGATCAACACAATTAACAATGTAGTTTATAGGACTATACATGTTTCTGGGGGTGAAATGTCCTGTCAAGACCTTGTTTAAAGACTTACTTGTGCTGACTGAGATTTATCAGTCATGTGAGATCTTACAATCATTATGATAGAAAAATAAACACACTTGTGTGTCATTTGATTCAAATGAATATTCATCGAGATACATTGGCATTTGGTGAGATTATTGCCTGTGTGTGGTGGAGGTGGTGACGTCTGGAGGAGGAGATTCTTCTAATCTCTCTGCCACACTTCATTTGGCCTCTAATTAACACTTAATCCAAAGGCTAAAAGGAGCTCAAACCAAATGAAGCATTCAGTGTGGCTCATTTAAAGTTCTCTCTAGGTAGAAAAGTGCATGGCATTAAAGCTCTCACATGTTTAATAGTAACCTCAACTCATCATTCTCAGAAACACACCGATTGCATATAATGGCTTTAGACATTAGGGCTTTCTAAAGTGTTGCTTTTTATGTGTTTACTTTGTCTGTCTACACATGTGTGATTTGGCATAAAATGTGCAGGACTTTCTGTAGTCATCACCATCTCAACATGCTGTAGTAAGGCAACATTACCGTTCAAAAGTACTGTAAGATTATGTGCTGTAATATGGGAATGTAAAAATGACTCAATTATTGCTATGAACAAAGAGAACGTAATACTAATTTCCACATGCTGCTATGTGCTTCCTCTCAGCCCTACAAAATGCTGTTCCCTACAAAAGTCTCTCTCCAGCCAGAGTGTGTCTCTCAGGGAGCTAGCTGTCTGTCTGCAGGGAGTTAAGGCCAGCTCTTCTCTCTGCTCTGCTGCAAACAGCCAGGCTGTTTCCTGACGCCTGTGACAGGACCAGATGCTCCTGTTTACATGATCGCTACAAGCGCCTTCCTACCACCCACCCGATCAGCAGGCAGCCCTTGGTTGGGAGTAAATGTTTATGTCAATGTATGTGTGCATTTATATATGTGTGTGTGTCCCCTGACATCTGCTCTCATGCAGTGAGCATGTGAATTAACTCACCATGTGAGTCAAGAACAACTGATACTGGCACAGCTTTCAAGTTGAAATATTATTTGAAAAGAACTGAGAAGCATAACTAACAGTAACTTCATCCAAGACAAGATTTGTGTTTTTGAACTGAGGGCATCACCACTGTATGGCGAAGGTTTTTAGATTATATGGTCAAGGAATGAACATGTCCTCCTTCAACAATTCATGCTGGGGATTTTGTCATCAAATTAGCATCCTGGATATATCAGTACTTGTACCTCTATCAAAGAAGGGGGGAAAACTAGCCTATATTCACATGAAGGTTTGTGTATTCTGTGACTGTGTTGGATTGTGTATGTGGTGGTTCAAACAGTGAGGGGATGCAGAATGATGATCATAAAGGTCTGTTCCACTGGAGAGCCTGACATAAAGACCAGGGGGAGTTTGTAATGTACCATTTCATGGACTAATTGCTCCATCAATCACACAGCACAGAGCGGCAGAGAGAACAACTGTGAAGATGCTGGAGTCCATTTCAACCAGACAAAATCATTTGGGCTCAAACACCACAGGAGCATTCGGTATGTGTGTCTATACTGAGGATGTGCATTACTCTTTATGTCACTGGAGACTCTACCAAAAGTCTTGGTGTCCATGATGTTTAGACACAGTCTGTCAGCGGACCAATGAAGAGCCATTTAATGTCAGATTAAAGTGTGGATGTTCAGTGCTCTGATTAAAAATGTTGGGTAACTAGATTCAAGCTGCTTTATGGATGGAATAAAGAGATCCCAGATTGTGAGAAAAGAAAAAGTGGAAGAAACTGAAACACTTCTCAGGGAGTACAACACTAATTTGCATTTAATTAACAGGCTGCCATGTTGTGCACAACATGCACTGTCTCCTGCCACATAGGTTAGGACTGACCACTACTTTAAATAAACAGCATGATATTCAATACACTTAGGGCATTTTCACAGCTATAGTTGGTTTTCTCTGGTCCGAATAAGTTGATGAGTTTGTAGACGTTTACTGGTCAGACATGTCTGGGGATGTTACATACTTCGGTACAGTAGGTGGCGGTATACACCATTGACGTTGGTTTGTAGTCCGCTAGTAAAACCAAAGAAGAAGAAGAAAGTAAATACAGGAAGAAGGTCCTGTGTTCTGAACTAGTGCACATAGCACACCTGGCTACAGGAGCTGTTTAGCTCAAACTTGCGGAGCTAGTTGGGTCGGATCGAGGTTAGATCACGTTCCCACCACAAACAAACCGCTCCAGAGTTAGTTTGGAACTGGAGCGAGACCGCCTCAACTAAAGGGCCTGGGAGCAGTTGTTTGGGTCCGCACCCGAGTGCGATTACTACACACCTGCCCAAATGAACTGCACTAACTGGGCAAATGCACCAGGGTTCGTTTTAACTGAACTAAACAGGTTAGGTGTGAAAACGTCCTAAATTACAGCATTTCAGTGATGTACAGAAAACTACAGTACAGCCAAAATGTACCATGTGTCTGTGTGTGTCAAGTGTGTGTGCTTGTGTGTGTAGACTCTTGGATTCAGAGCTTCCCTAATCCTCACTGCATGGAGGGAAAACTAATGAGAAGACAGAGAGATTCTCACAGAGGTACACACACACAAAAGAGCACTAACACACTGAATGCAATATGAACATTATCGTCACAGTGATGATCCCCATCATAGGAGGAGATTTGTTTTAGAGCTGGAGAGGAGAGGAGAGGAGAGTTGAGTTTTCACACACGGTCAAATTTTCCTCACTGAGAAAACTGACAGTGTTTGAATTGTCCTTATCCAGTGAACCAAAACAAGCAAATTAGTATAATTGTGCAGGGAGCCTTTGAGATCTCAGCAGGACAGGAAATGAGGGAAGCGAGAGGTCATGGACTGGACTCGAACTAGGATGCTGTGGTTCAAGGTCGGCACCTTCAGCCCTAAGCTATGGGGCCGTCCCATTAAAAGCTATTTCTGCCAGTTATTGTTTTTAGCTCTACAAGTCCAGTGCTCTTTGAGAGAGAGCCAGACACAGACACATAGTATTCCAGCACTGGACTGTGCAAAGGACAGAAAACTTTGTTAAGCATTATTTTATCTCCCTTCTCTTTGTTTCTTCTTCTGTGTACCTGTCTCATATGTCTCTCTTGTTTCACCTTCCCCTCTCTGTATCTGACGTTCTCTCCCTCTTTCTCCAGTGATAGATAGATGTATCAGGGCTTCATTACTTTCAGTCCTGCTGCAGTTCCATCTCACTTGTCACATCCATTATGCTGCATTCAGATTGTCTTTTATACGTAAACCTTGGTTAAAGGTAAAAGAAAAATGAGACTTGGTCCTGGTAATTAGTTTGAGGAGGAGGAGGAGCAGTGAGTGAGATAAAATGCTTGAGGCAAAGAGGAAAGACAATGAAGAAAAAACTAAAGTCTTAATGGGTTTTTTTCTGGGATAAAATGGGATGATATATATTGAATGGCTGAAACGATTACTTGAAGAACTCAAGTGCACAGATAATAATCACTGTTGCTTCAAGAGCTGACGATGTGCATTGACCACACAAGTTGAGAGTGGAGGAAAGAGACAAGAGAGAAGAGCAAAAAAAAAAGCGACTGGTAGTAAAATCAGAGTTTGGGACATTTCAGTGTGAAAGCAAACCTGCTGGTACAACTGCTGCTTGGCCACATTAAAGTGGAGTGAATGCACAGTAAGTGTCAGTATTAATTAACATCTCTAAAAATTTGAGATGTGATGTGTGGATCCTACACATTTTTCAAGAGCTTCCTGACTAAACATGTATCCTGTTTTTCTCATCTTGTGATAACACTGATGAGCACACCTTCAAGCAACAAGGGAGAGCTAAAGACTGAAATCACCTGGTCTGTAGCTGGCACCAAAACTTAAGATATATTGCACATGGTTTGACATCCCTGATCTATCAGAAGCTCATAAAAAGGTGCAATATACTAAGTTTTAATAAGGAACAGCCATAATCCAGCTAACTAAACCTGCAGGCTCATAAAGAACAGCTTAGTCCAGTTCCAAGCTCTGTACTCACGCAGACTAATGTTTATTAAGACAATGAGTACAAAAAGTAACAATTAAATTAAATTCCCTGGCAGCAATATTAATGATGGCTAATGATTGGTGCCTGGCTCTAGAGCATCAGCCAGAATCCACAGATTCATTCTGGAGCAAAAAGCAGGAAAGATCCCAGTTTTCATCAGTTCCAAGCAACTCCGGCATCTCAGAGAGGCAAAATCCCCTCATTCTGCTCATCAGTCCAGAGACTGAATGCCACCACTCAGCCTCAGGACCAGTCTGGAAGAAAACCACTTTATCAAAGACAAAAAACAATCTACATCACCCACTACAACAGGCAAGCAAAAGTACAAATCAAAATGCAGTGCTAGCTGGCACCAAAAGCAGGGATTTAGCGGTACAGTATGTCTCTGTATGACACAAAGGGCAGGATCACACATGGGCACACAAAAGCAGTTTCATACACATATACAATCATACACACACCCATAAACACATCTGTCATGTCTCCTCTCTGTCTCAATCCCTCTATTTTACTTTCTCCATGACCATTTCTTTCTGTCTAAACAATTATTTTTGATGGCATCACAACAACCTTATTCACATTCACTCTATTAAAAAACATTTCTTTTCAAATTACATTTGCAACATCTGACATTCTGTCTTTTTCTGAGGGAGATTTTAATCCTCCTGTGTAAACTGAATTTCATTTATATGAATGAGTTTGTACGGACAGATAGAAGGATGGATTTGTTGTCTTTTGTAACCCACAGCAGATGCACCCAGCATGCATGTATTCTGTATTTAGTGGAATCCTGACAGTTTTTAACCACAGAAGCTTCAGTCAATGCAGCGCTGCTGGAGCAAAGTGTGGCTGTGGACTGAATAATAATCCTTTCATCTTCCTGTTCACTGGAAGACTAACAGTCAAAAAAAGGATGGATACTCTCTGCCAAAGGTACAGATTACTGTTTGACCTTAGATGAAGCTAGTGATGATCAGTGAGTGCAGTCTAATTAGTCAGATGAGATGAGACGATCAATACACCTGGTTTAAACAGAGTACATACTGCGTTGTACTGCAGATAGTGAAGTATATTTATATTATTCATGGCACGTAGTCTGTAAGGAACACTCACACAGCCACGTAGCAGCCCATTCTAATGTCTAAATGCATTAGCAGCCTCTCAGTACCACAGTACATTTAGGAACAGGCTGTTCCCTCGCAGTCACTATAACAACACCAGCATGTGTGTCCATATGACCATCCATCTCTTCAGTCAAACCAAACAGGCAGACTGAGTCTGTTTCACTGCTAAGTGTCACAACTGTGAAGCAGCAACAGGCAGGCAGGTGGACTAAGACTGCAGACACAAACAAAACACGAAACAGCAGGAAACCAACCAAGATGAAAGTCATCTCAGACTAAAGAGACAGCAGTTCTGCCCTAACCAGGTTTCTGCTATTAAACACAGAGCCACAGCAAGAGGAGCAGAAGGACTTTGAACATTTACATCAACCTGTTCATCACTGTTTACTTAGCGCACAATCAGTGGACCCATAATCTAAGTCTAAAGCTTCTTTATCGTACATTAGGAAGTAGTTGTGATGGCCAAAAAAGAGAGAACAACCAGAATAAAAGGAACCTCTGCAAAAGAACAGAGACAGTGAGGGAGAGATTCAGACTAAATTCATGGTGTCTCTGGTAAGACACTTAATTCATGCACACCACATCAGCTGATCATCAGCTGATTTAAAACACAATCATGTTTGACTTGACACTGAAATATCAGAGTTGTTCTTACTGTCAGTTATGAAGACCACTATGATGCAGGAGGTTGTGTCTTTGTCATCCAGCTGGCATGACATAAACACACACACACACAAACACACACACACACACACACACACACACAATTGGTTGTTTTACCTAGAAGAGAGAAAAGAGAGAAGACAGACTGTAAAATATTTGATCTATTTCATCAACAGTGTAATTGTTTGTTTATTTTAGCTACAACCACAAGTCACTCTGCTGGCCAATCAGAGCCTAACAAACACTCATGTATGGAAGTATTGGTCACAGTGCCCTGGTGATCTGGAAAATACCAGACTGAAAACTTTAATCAGCCTTTTGGAGAGTAAAGGCCAACGTAATCTGAGGCTGCAGAGTAAATTGATCTACCTGCTCTCTAACAGAGAGGCACCTGCAGCCCATCTATCCCCAGAAGAACCAAACACCTTTTAATTGCGCTGCCTCAGTGGGGAAATCCAGTCAGAGGTGAGGAACTTCACAGGAGAGATGGCAGATGATATTAAAGAAAACACCAGACTAATAGCTTCACCACCCCTCAAGGCACCCAGAGATATTCCCTATCCTGAGTAATTACCACATTTTCACAATGATTCTGGTTCTAGCCACATAAAATATGATCCGCTCACCGCTGCCAGGACCAACAGATGTTTGAGAATTCCCTCTGAGAAAACAAATCAGTGGAAAAAGAGCCACATAATTTTATCTCCACAAATGATGACATACAGGTCTGTCAGTAAGAGACCAGATATCCTCGAATAAAAAGCCAATTTCCTGATGTAAAGTTTACATTGACCATAGGAAAACATTAGAAGGAACAGCATCATGTTTCTCTACTTTCTTTAACTGAGACGTTACACCAGCTTAAGCTCTGGAATTGGAACGTAACTGATTCAACTGCAACATTATTTAGGTTACTTCTGCTTACTTTATCCATGCTAGGCTGAAACACACTGTAAGCAGAGCATGCTAGAAACAGAGACCGGGGAGATGAGTTTATCTGCGCCTGCCAGAGGTTGTTTCTCTGATATTTAACCTCAAAGTCTTTTAAATGTCACAGAAAATACATTTTTAAGCCCTCTTATTCTCACTGAGGCTGAATCATTGACAGTTAAGAGATGTTTGACTCACTAAAGAACAACCTTAACTACACTTTAAAGCTGCATTTAGCAGAACTATAAAAAATACAGTGTAGCCTCAACCTCGGGATGTACACGGCAAAACATTTAACTAATTACAGCTTATTGTAGCGCCTCACCTCCAAAGGACCATATTATAATGGTTTACTTTTCCTTTATGGAGTCTGAGTATGCACACACTCAGTCAGCCATAGTCTGGCATAAGAAATATGGAACAGCCAGAAAAGTTGAATTGAGCCAAAGGTTTCAGTCCAGCTGGGTAATTTTGACAGACGGCTGCCTTGGCTACATTACATTACAGATATTCACGTGAGAGGAGGACTCAGATTCTATCATCTATACTGGATCTATACTGCAGCATGACCCCCTGTTTGCATGTTTCATTTACAAATGTTTAGTTAATTAGGGTTTGCACACATTCAGTAAAACTGTGAAACAGACTGTTTTCTGGTGATGTGTCAAGTTTCCAACCACTCTTCTCTTATCCTCAACCCTTCTTTATTTAGCCATCTGTTAAAGTCATCTGATTAACTTTGTCTTCAAGTAAAAACTGATAAGTCAGATTTAACAGTAATAAATGACTTCCTGATTTGTGTTACTATAGCAACTCCAGTACAACAGTTTTGTGATAGCCATTGTTTATGGTGACAAATTGATTTATGTTTCCTGATGGAGTTTTTCTAATTTATTTCCTCCACTTAGGTCACTCTCATAAAGCTTCTCTGCCAAAAACACAGCAGCGATGATACATTAGCAGCCGGCCTTGTTAGAGGAAGACAGAGTAGGTGGAACAGCTACCTGTGATTGCAGTGATGCTCAGCAACAGATGAGGAGCACTTACAGATATGAAAAATGAGAGCAGATTGTTCACTTAAATGAGAAGCAAAAAGACCAGAGTTAAGCTGAATCAGAAGAAGCAGAAGCAGATGCAACTTCTCAGACAGGGATTGATTCACAGAGATGTTCACAACAAGGTATAAATGATGCTTTTACATTTATACTTACGGTCAGGTATAGTTATATGGACCCTGTTTCCTTTGACTAATGAATTTTAGGTCAAATCAACATACTAACATGTACACAAACACTGTCAAGCCACACACCACCTGGCTGTGAACAAGTTCACACTGATTGAGAGCCCACAGCTTCCTTTATAGCTGACAAGCTGCCCACTACAGGAGCGACCCTGAAAACCTTTGTTCAGTCCTATCTGACCAACTGTTGCAACCTTTTATGTGTTTCAGCTACACAACTGGAAGAAAATGTGCTGAAATTACAGACAAGTAAAGAAAGTTTGCATCCCCCCCAAAAAATGGCACACATGTGACTAGGATGCATGCTGAGCTCTATCAAAGTGAGATTTTTGCTTAAAACAAAAACTCCAAAACACCTATTGCATTTCTTATAGTAGCAGTGTCATCTCAGCAAGCATGATATGACAAAATTCAAATGTTTTATTTAAATACAGTAATTAACCAAACATTAAAAAAAGAAAGAAAGAAAAGAAAAAAAAAGTAGTGGAAATAGAACACTGTGGTTCTCGTTGTGTTTTGAATCCTGGTTCAGTGCAACAGACTGCATTGATGTGCAGAGCTTTCCACATACAGCTGTTTGCAATGAGTAGTTGTTGGTGGTAGATGACAGCTTTCATATGTTGGCAGAATTGAATTTCTCATTATCTGCTGTGGGGATCATTCTACAAAACATAAAGGTTATGCAAAAATCAAAAGTAATTTACATCACGTGGTGTGAGGCAAACAGGAAATGTCCAAGTCCAACTGAGTATAATTGCAGACAATTACTCTGAGTTTTAAAATTCTGCAATCAAAGACTTCGTCACTGTAGGTACAGACAAACCCACCTCATTACGTTTACTGTTCAGATACATTTTACACAGTTCAGTCCACACATAGTATTTCGATTATACAACAGCAGAAAGACTGTAGTCACAGTGTGAACAAGAGACCGATCCTGGAGCTGCTCTGTAGACAGTGAATAATGGAACAATAGCACACTGTGACAGCAGCCGTGGTGATTTTACTGTGAGATGGGCACATTTTCTGATTCACAGCTATGAATGAAATTCCTTTGGATGTAATGTATCACTGATGCACCTGATGATATCATCAATCAATTTACAGTTTAAGATTACTGAAGTAGCACGGGAGTGGATTCTCATCTTCGAACCCCTTGCTGTTTTGATGAGTAATGTATAAGTAATGTCCAGCCTTCAGTATTTCAGTATTCACAAGTAAAACTGGATGTCAGTGTGAAACAAATTTCTTTTTGTATAAGACTCAGTATTTTAAACAGGCATTGTTCAGCCCAGGCAGGGGTCCTCTGTTCTGTGACTGACAGACAGAGAGTAACAAGTCCTCCTTTTCCTTGTTCATGCTTTTTCTCTTGTGAGTGAGAGCACGGTTAGTCTTAGAATGGAATAGCAGAGCGCCGCGCTTGTAAAGGACTTCAAAGAGTGGACAGTGGACAACACAGGTAGGAAACACACTGCGTGGACTGCTAAATAAAGATTTGTTGAACCGAACGACAGGCATAGACTGAAGGTTGATCCAGGCTCTTAGTCAGCACCATGGACAGAGACAGGGTTTAGCTCACCAAAACAAAAAGCTTCTTCAAAGAGACAGTTTGAGAGAGAGAGAGAAGAAAAAAAACTTTTAGCAATAAGGACATGTCTGAAAACTTTGACTGCAGTTTTACTCCATCCTGAAGTTTCAGAAATCTGCACAATATTTTACACAAATTAGACATCTTTGGATTTTAAGTGACACGAATAATCTGCTGACTATTACTGCTTAAAGCACAAATTCCAGGTAATCTGATACCACAGCACCAACATATTAAGTTACGTCACACTCTCCCCTCCTGTATTAATACAACTTGCTGAAACATTCAATTCAATCTGAGGTGATTCAGTGTAGTTGGATAGTG
This sequence comes from Macquaria ambigua, assembly GCA_008360985.2. Classification (NCBI taxonomy): domain Eukaryota; kingdom Metazoa; phylum Chordata; class Actinopteri; order Centrarchiformes; family Percichthyidae; genus Macquaria; species Macquaria ambigua. The sequence goes on from VMKM01001901.1 coordinate 95,459, forward strand.
AGATAGTTCTGTACAGTACAGAACAGCAATAAATGCACTGCCCTCCTGTACTGCTCCACTTGATCACACATGAAACACCCACTAAAGCTGGTTTCAGTTTGGAGCAGTGAAGTGTACTGAAACCGACCACCAAATGGGTGTAAAAACAGATTTAAACAGCCCTTTATCTGCGCCCCACAAGAAAACACATGTGTTTGACTTATGGTCACTGATGTATTCTTAAGACAAGATTTGGGTTCACCACAACAAACACAATTTCTCTCCCTCTGGGATCCAAATGAAAAATGTAGATTTAGGGTTGATGGATGGAAAAGACCTTGAGTGGACTGATTGGAGATGGTACTGTGTGTTCAGTATTTCACTTGGAGAGAGCATGAAGAGGCTGTAATGACTAAGCTAGCATGTTCCCAACAGGATGTGAATGAGCTGGATGAGTTGAGAATGCGTTGTTTGGCCAGCAGGTTTACTTTTACTGATTAAAAGTGGAGATACTGCTGTAGTGGAAAATATTTGTTTGTACTGTGTACTGTGAAAAATACTCCTCAGCTTTCCGCCTGTATTCTGAGGCCAATTCAGTACTCATGATTGTGTTCAGAGATTTGAAATATGTGTGTTGTGTTCATGTGCAGCTCTCACATCACATAGTTAAATGTCATCTGCACGTCTGACTATTAATACAAGTAGGAGAAATCACACTTAATGAGATGTGGGCTGGTATCTCTGAAAAACAGAACAATGTGAGTTAACAGAAATGGAATAATTAGCTAATTTCTGCTTTACTGCCTTTCCATTACAGCATGATGTTTATTTGCTGTGAGTGAACCAGCAGCTGCAGTGTCATTTCATAAATGAGGGAATGGAGGAGAGAAGATGATCGATAGCCAGTTAAAGGAGAATGGTGAGATTTTGTTGTGACTGTGGTCTCAGTGTTAATAAAAACAGCCACTGATGTGAAGGATCATTAATTTAAAGCTGCACTTGGGAAATTAATATTGTTACATCAGAAACACTGTCAGAAATGGACTGAAATTGTATTCATACTAATAGCCTTATTTTAGCAATTAAACAAACCGCTAATACCATCACCATTAATATGTAGGCTGGCATAACTTGAGGGCTTTTTCCTATCTCTGCCAAACTTTACAATGTCAACTCTGTAGGGATGTGGACACCATGACAGGCTAATGAGAACTGAAGAAAAAAGATGAGACGTAAAGGAAACTGATAAATCATGCTTTTGTGGACATACTAAAAACTGCACCCAAAACAATCCGTGCATTGCAGCTCGTCTCCCACAAGTTACCACAGGTATTGTTGTTATATAGCAGCACTCAACATGTTTATGGTGCCATGTAAAAATAAACTTGTTTCACAAAACTCTGTAAAGACCCATGGCCCTGAGGATTAGGCTGCAGTCGAATAGTCTTTTTGCTTAGGAGGGTTCCTCACTGAGTGAAATGACCCAGAAGTATCTGAGCGGCAGTCATGATAAGAGCTGTACGAATTCTCTAAATGCTAAGGAAAGGTGCTTCAGTGCTTCCTTTCTTATCTCTTTTAGTATAGGGTACACTGGACCATCCTTTACAAAAGGTAAGGAGATAATGCCATCCCACAATTCCTTGCAGCAGCTATATTTAAAGTGACAGGGCAGACCCACATCAATAACATGTAAGTGCAGTCGGATTCTCTTAGCACTGCGGTTGTCTTTTCCTTAGTCCTTATGAATTCTCCTTCACATCTTTCCTTGACCTCATGACATTTTACATTAAGGTCAAGGAAAAGTGTTTAGGAAAAGACACTGGACGTCATTTCAGTTTGAATTCTCCTCCCCTTCCGCTATCTGCCCTTACCATTTACACTATTTTGCAAGGGCGCCGACCGTCGCTGCATACTGGGTTGACAAACGAGCTCGAGTGTTTTTTTGCCTATACCAGAATGATAATGGGTACAGCCCATGGATGTATGAAGAGAACTGGATACAGCGTCGGAGGCGGGGTCCAATTCATTCTTATGAAAGTTGCTCAGTGGTGCATGAAGCCAAAAAAGTTTGACTTCCCGGATATAACATTACACGGATCTTCTGCATAGCTTCCACATCGTGCAGCCCATAGAGCAAGTGCACTAGCGTTTTCTTTAACCCCACCTCCCAAACCGCTCGGTCTCGAGCTCACTCGCATAAATGAAAGTGACTCTATAACTCTGGATTTGGCTATTAGTGAATTTTACAACTTTTAGGACATAATGACGGGCTATTTAAATGTACGTACTAGGAAGTTGATGTGCCTCAAAGAAAAATCATCTGCTGATTTGGGGCCAGTGTGCATCAAGTGATGGACCTGTAAGTTGTAATTACACGTTTTGGCGACTATGTCAAATTGGCAAAGAGCCCAGCGCACTTCCTGGGGGCTTGGTTCAGCCAGACCTTTCTCCAAAGCTGGCACAGTGCTAAAGCGAAGTGTGGAGCACCAGCAGCACTCTGGACAACAACTGTCTAAACCCTCCTACTCCCAACATACTGACCTGCACACAGACAGCATGCTCTACCTACCTGATTTAACTATCTCATGCTCAGAGTAGCAAACGTCAGCAAACCCTCCTTTCAACCAGAAGACTCTAAACTGTAATTTCCACAACTTTCAGCTAAATAATTGCTCTGTTTAAAAAGCTCTCCTTGTTTGGGACTTTTGTGCCAGCTCTCAAGACGTTTCTCACAGGACACATTTTTACCTGTCATAGAAGCACAGGTGTAATTAATAACATTAACAATGGTTCTGTTCCTCTGAGGCTTCTCGTTAAGCATCGCCAGAGAGCTAGCATACACATTAACATAGCCCTGGAACTGGTGAAGCAAAATCAAACAAGCCATCGTTAGCAGTATTAATTACACATGTGACGTTCCTGCTGTAACATATCCAAATGTCTGGCACTTGCAACACTGAACTGCTGGTAAAAGATAAAACTTTGTTTGATGGGGTTTTGCCCAAAATACAGTTTTTCCATGATAGATGAGGCAAACTCATCTGTTAATCTTCATCCTTATATGTTTTTTCTTATTATTGGAAAATACTGCCAATATAGCATAAATCTCACCTTTGTGTTGCTTGTCCAAGTATATTTTCCAGTGCAACTAGTAAAAGACGATGCTTCATTTCGTCCTTCAGTCGTCTTCACACACTCTCATGTCAGGCTCTTGGAAGCGGTCAGCGTTCAAACCATAAAATAACTTTTTCTGTTATTTTGGCTCGCCATTTTTAACATAGTGTTTCCTGAAACTGAAATTCTTCTGCTTGACTGACAGTTTTGTTGTGGTCCATTTCTGCAGTAAAGATACCGGCAGGCACTTTTCTCTTGTTAGGAATTTATTTACTCTGACAGCAACACACAACCTGACAGAGTCAGCAGAGAACTCCTCTGGGTTGAACTGAGCTAACTGGACACTTGCTAACTAACTGTAGCAGACACACTGTAGATGAGGTGGTAACTCGCTAGCTTAGGAACATTAGGCTACAAACAACCCAAAATGCAACACTCTCTTAAAGCAACAGGTGCACTCCTACTAAAAAAATACAATAAATGTTTCGTTTTTAAAAACAGATACATTTATTTTAATACAGAATTTGCAGGAGAAAAATGTTTTTAAAAAATTACACTTTTAATTGGACCAATGTGGATTCATTATAACATAGTAACTTTGAAACATTATTATGGATCAATTGCAAACTAGTATCAGTACTTTGAATCTTTAACCCTAACCTTTAAGTCTGAAACTAAAATGCAGCAATTATTCATTAGTTGCTTTGGCTCAAACCAAAGGCACTAAAAAGCCCAGCTGCAGTCTTTCTGCGTGCAGCCCGTCCCAGATCCCCCACTGAGCGGCTGAGGTGGAGGGTATTCAAATAACTATAATTAGGAGGAAACAGCTCAATAAAAGGGCTACTCTGCGCTGGCCTTAGCAATGTTTCAATTAAGTAAGCGGTCCAATTTATGGCTTGATTTATTCAATTATTTAAAATAATAGCTATTAAATAAGATCTTACATTTCATATGTGTAGTCCATGGTTTGTGTCAAAGAACAACATTAGTTTTAAATGGGGAATTTCAGTGGGTTTTCCAGTCTGTCTTATATTTTCTGTGTGTTATTTATTTAGTTTAAGTAGTAAGGGTGAGGATTTATTTTGAAATGTCAAAAATGAGTCCCAAGTTCATCCCTAAATGAACTGAATATCCTGTACTGTGCTGAAGTGTTTTGATGGAGAATTTTGGCAACTAAGGCGACCTGCTGTGTTTTTCTCTATATACAGCAGGAGGTATGAAACTCACATAAGTTCAAGGTACATGATTTTATCTTAAATGGTAATTTTACCTACTGTACTAGAGCAGGGCTGAATTATGTGCAAGAGAGAGAGAGGGGCCAGTGGTAAGAGTCAGATTATGTGTATCTTATAAAGAGTACGGTCTAGACCTGCTCTTTATGAAAAGTGCCCTGAGATAACACCTGTTATGATTTGGTGCTAAATAGATAAAATCAAATTGAATTGAAATGAATTTACCTGGAAAATTGTATATAAAATAGTCATGTACCTGACCTGTTGTTGTGATAGTACTGTTTGTGTTTTATTAGTAATTCGCCAACCGTGCCCTGTGAAGGAAATCTCCTGACCTCACCCTCTCTGCTCAGAGAAGTCAGAGAGACCTTGTAGACACTGTGTGATGGGCAGGGTTGCACAAGTATTGCATGTAGAATGAGTAAAGAGCAGCATAAGAGTGTGTGAAGTTGGACAAATGAAAGTCAAGCTCTGTAGTGAAACACTGTCAAATTAGGTCTGTTATGCAGGACAAGATGAGGAAAATACACACATTGCACTACACTTCTTTTAGAGAAAAGGTGAATACAAACTTGAGAGACTGAATGACTTTGTGCTGAAGGGAAGGAAAAGAGAGAACGTGGGAGGAGGACAAAGACAGAAAGGTCAGAGTGTCACTTCCCACTAGCAACTCTGCATTCATGGAGGAAAGAAAAGACAGTTTTGAAACGTGTCATGAATACTGTGAGAGGCAGAGACAGTGCAGAGGAGAAGACAGAGCACAACTATAAACACCCACTGGCAGTTCAGCATGAACAGCAAACATCTTTCCTTTGAAAACTGTCAGAAGCACAGAGAGAAACTATTCTCTATCACAAGTCAAATGTTCAACTTCTTCTTTTTCAGCATAGAACAAATATCACGCTTAGGGACATTTACTGTATATTTTATATAAAACAAATGGGAGACCTGTTAAGATCTCCATGGTTTTTGTTTTTAAAGTTCACTGTTAAAAATCAAAACAGGATTCTTCCGTCCTTTATGAAAGCTCTTGTAACACTAACTTCCATTCAAAGTGTGTGAACCAGTCAGTCTTTAGTTCACTCAGGAATCACAAAATGATAAATTACTTCTTTTACCTCTAGGGCACAAACTGGTGTCTTCTTTAAGGCAAGGTTGTTATTGCTTACAGTAAAAGTGCCAGTGTACACACAAATGCAACATGTACTGTACTGTATGTCTATAAATGCTGAAGTTTGTAATGGCCTCAAGCAGGAAGCAGTTTGTATCACTATTGCTTTTTTTCCAAAGTGGTTTCACTTGGCGAGTGTTTCTGGCTGAACTGGAGTGTTAGTTCAGGAAGGACACGAGGGTCATATGTTGGCAGTCTACTCACTGATCACTACACACATCAAACAAAAATCCATTCTCATAACAAGGCGGTCTATTGAAATGACCTATTACGCTTGTTCCTCCTACACTGGCTTCTGTTACGCTTTGCTTCTACCTCAGCAGCCCTCAGCCTGCTAGTTTTACCCTGTTGAGTCTGTGGAGGCTTTTAAAGCATTAACACAGCAGTGCCGCTGCTCTGGCTCAGCTCTGTGTACACCCACAGGGGATTTGTATTGTGCTCGCAGACATATCTTCAGCATGCTGGATAATAAAAGAACAGAGAAAGTGTATTACCATTTGCTGCAGAAGAAGAGCCAGAGTGCAGATGCAGGGGTTCCCCGAACAAAACCTTCATACTATAAATAAAAAAATTACAAAGGCTAAAAAGAGTCCTTGCAGATACAGTACAAATAAAATTGTACCAAAATATGAAAATACTGTACAAAAATAATGACTGACTGATAAAGTTAATTAAAATTTCAGGATCTAATGATGTGGTGATTTGCCGCATTTCACTGGTTTTCTATTTAATATGATTGATGAGCGGCACAGATCTTAACTGACAGGCTGCTGTCAGTAATCAACCAGCTGTGTGATGTCTACGTGGTATCAAGATTTAAAGGAAAGTACATGCCAACATTCCTCTCCCCCATGACTGCTTGCGTTTGGTACACTCTCTGAAAACCCTACATACAATCTACATACAATAATATCTGTGAATGTGTCAGTCCAGACATTGTAGAGACATGAACCTTGAGACATGGTCAGTTTTGAAAAGTCTTTCACACATGAATTAAAGAGAAGTTAATACGTGTGTCTATATTTTTTTAAACATGTCATCTTGCAGGATTACTCGTTGATTGAAGCGTGTTCTGTGTCCTCCAAAAAGTTCCCTTTGGAGGTTTTAGTGAATGTGAGAGGGCTTATTATTGTCTGAATGGATTGCAAAGACACTTCACAGTCATTTCAACCAGCAGCCAGGAGACAAACACTCATCAGAAGGCCTCTTCACCTCGATGCAGTCCAGTTCAGCCTTTGTACAAGAACACACTACTTGAACACTGCTGGGACTGAAGTGGGTAGAACTTGTGTATGACAGTCCAATCACAAACACATTTGGAAGTTTTACAAATTGCAACATGAATATTTTAAATCTCAAATCACTGAGTGTTTAACTGATTTGCATCAGCATATTAACAGTGTGGAGAAAATATGCTAATATGTTTCATTTTTTAAAATATACAAATGGATATTTTTAAGGACAGAGCCACACACACACACACACACAGACACACACACTAATTGCATGACTGCCTTCACCAGTTTTGGTGAAAAATGGGATTCTGCCTTTCTTTCATTTTTTTCAACTGTGCACTATAATGTCTGCAGCATCATGGTTTCATAAAAAAGGTTTCTATAAGATTTCACAAGTTATTAGTGTGTGTGTGAGAGAGAGAGAGAGAGAGAGAGAGAGAGAGAGAGAGAGAGAGAGAGAGAGAGAGAGAGAG